>JAODAL010002454.1:0-145000 GCA_025379985.1 Phyllomedusa bahiana
CACCTTAAAATAAGGGTTGCCCATGTCTGTGAGTCGGGGATGGGTTAAATAAAAAAAAAAACCCGGGGTTATAGTTTGGTTTATTTTGGTTTTGTGTTAAAATTTTTTTTTTGGGGGGGGGGGGGGGCTAGCATTTTTTACCAGTGCCTAGAGTCTCAGTTTACCTCAAAAAGTGTTATATTGCTATATATGGTTATTTTTTGTTTTATATTGTGACTGTTTACTTTTTATTCCTTGATGGCATTAATTTTGTATGTTTTGTTGTTGAAAGCTGACACTACCTTTTTTCCTTGTGCCAATTCTGTTTATTTATTTAAAACTTTGAAAAAAAATTATGTTTAAAAAAAAAAAACTTTGAAAACTATTATCCTATTGTCCGCTCCCGGCATGATGTCAGATCATCAGTATGTGCAAAAATCACAGGCCTCAGTGGTCATGTGCCGTCCACTGATGAAGTCTGTGATTGGCTAAAAAATTTATTTTTATCGATGTTTTCAAAAAGTGTTACAATAACCAGTGTTACATTGAGATACAGTCAAATACAATCGGATGATTCTCAGATCACAGCTCAGCGGATAGGTCGGGAAGGTCCAAGGCTGCGTCCACACGGCAGTGTCAAAATACTGGTCGTTCAATTAAAAAATCCGGGGGTATTTTGTAATTTTTTAAATTGGTTTTTGGGGGGGGTTCTCTCACGGTTTGCGGATTCCCCCGTCCCCCCAACCGTAAAATGTACATCAAACCTAAAAAACCCGGGGGGAAAATAAATTTTTCGTCCGCTGAAAATCCATTCAATGTGGCTATAAAAAAGTTTTCTATGGGAATGGTTGACAGTGGCTTTCAAATCCAAAAAAAGTCTAAAAAACCAACCAAAACCTTGCCATGTGGCGGACCCTAACGAAAAAAAAACCAGCACGAAATTCTGTCATACATTTAAAAGGGTTTTGCCAAATGACTTCCTTCCCTCTTATCTCCGAAGGACTATAAAAAAGCAAAAACCTCACAGGGGGAAGGGGGGGGTGAACACAGCAGGAAGCAGGGAGCGGGTGCAAATTTTACTGAAAAATTTACTTAAACCAGTGGATTTATAACAAAAGCACAGGGGGTGATTCATGTTTTTTTCTCCACGTCCCTTGCAAGCCTTTCATGTTCCCTGTATCAGATAGAAATGAAAAAACCAAGCACGGCCCAAACGCTCCCTGTCGCTGTGGTCGGGGGTTAATTAAACTTTTTAATAACTAAGGGCATGTAAGGAAGGCTGCGTTTCAAGGCTTACTTTTTTTGATCAATATTTTAGAAAGTGTTAAATACCATTTTTGGAGGATCCCCCTCAAAAACATGTGGGAAAACCCCCTTTAAATCCGATTCTGACAGCAAGATTGATGGAAAGAAAGCAAAGCTGACAGCGATGTTATATATATCCATAATGTACATGAATGTCCCACTATTGCCAAACTTCAAACATGTTGGAAACATTAGACATTTGAGCTTTTTGTCAATAAAGAACTGTACTGATTAATCACATGGTCTCAGTTGTTTTTCCTGCAATGGCCATTGATTTTTCTTACTACATATGGGATCCCCTTTTGGGGTTTTGCCTTGGTGTAGGAACCCTTTTCCCTTTTTTTTAAATCTGGGGAGCGCCCGGAAAAAAGAATTGGTTATTGTAAAAGTAAGTACCCATGATTTTTCAGGGGTTTTGAGCAATACTGCATTATTTCAAGTGTTGCAGTGGGGTGTGTAGGGCCCACCAGTGGAGTTGATTCCTGGGGCTACCAGTGGAGATGATTTTCTGGGCTATCGTGGGTGATTCTTGAGATCCACCAGGGGTTGATTCTTGGGGGGCCCCCGTGGAGTTATTTTGGGGCCCCCCAGTGGGTTGATTCTTGGGGCCACCAGTGGGGGTTTATTTTGGGGGGCCCCCCGTCAGATTAATTTTTTTGGAAACCCGTTGTTTAATTTCCCGGGATCCACCAGTGGAGTTTTTTTCTTGGGGCCTCCAGTGGAGTTTTTTCTTTTTGGGGGCCCCCAAATGGGGTTGAAAACCTTTGGGTCCACCAATTGGGGTTGGGTTTTGGGGCCCATTTAGTTTGGGGGGTTTCTTGGGGTCCCCAGGAAATTGATTCCCTTTGGGTCCCCCATGGAGTTGATTTTTTGGGCTCCCCAAGTGGAGTTTTATTCTTGGGTTCACCGGGGAGTTTTAATTTTTGGGGGGGTTCAAAGGAGTTTTTTTCCGGGGGGGGGGGGCCCCCAGTGGGGTTGTTTTTCTTGGGGGTCCACCAGTGAAGTTTTATTTTGGGCTCCACCAGTGGGGCTGATTCTTGGGCCCAGGGGGAAATGGAGCTGATTCTTGGGGGTCCAAACCGTTGGGGTTGGGTTTTTTGGGTCCACCAGGGGGAGTTATTCTTGGGCTCCACCCCGTGGGGTTGATTCTTTGGGTCCACCCCTTTTAGTTGATTCTTGGGCTCCACCAGTGGGGGTTGATTTTGGGGGGCCCCCCCAATGGGGTTATTTTTTGGGGCCCATTTGGGGGAGGGTTTTTTCTTGGGGTTCCCCCAGTGAATGTTGATTCTTGGGCTCCCCCAGTGGAGGGGTAATTTTTTGGGGAGGCCAAACCGTAGAGATTGTTCTTGATTTTCACCCATGGAGTTTATTCTTTGGGGCCCCCAGTGGGAAATTGATTCTTTGGGGGTCACCAGTGGGGTTTTTTGGGGCCCCCCCCCGTGGACTTGGGTTTTTGGGGGCCCCCCTGTTGGGGGTTGGGTTCTTGGGGCCAACTGATGGGGTTTTTCTTGGTACCGCAAGTGGGGTTGGGTTCTTTGGGGCCCAACCAATGGACTGATTCTTGGGGCCCATCCTACAACTACTGCACATGACTTTTGCCATCTGTCTCTCTTTCTTTGACTTCCTCCCTGAAAAAATCCCCCCCAGTCCTCCCATTCTCCCGGGGCCCCTCGGGTTTTCCCCTTCTCCCCCTGTAGGCCCGAGACTACTTTACCCCATTTATATTCACCAACCCCAAAACAGAAGGGGTTTGAGCAGTGACTGGTAAATACTTTGTTACTCCAGCAGCCGATGATCACTTTTCCCTGTGTCCGGGCAGGGACAAACCCCCAATTTCCCCCTCAGTGAGGTTTGGGGGTTTTTGCAGCCAGAAGGATAGGGCCCGGGAAAAGCAAGCTCTTTTGTTGGGGGCAGCTTTTCCAACAATTTATTCTGGGCTGACTTTTTTGTAGGGAAAAGGAGGACTTTTCCCCCTCCCCCCACCCCGGGGTCCCGGGTGGGCCCCCCGGGGGACCGGGGGGAAACCCCCCGGGGCCCCCCCGGCCCCTGTGGGCCCCGGAGGGAAATGCCGTCGCTCTCCGGGGCCCCTCCGCGCCCTGCGGGCCCCCGCCTCCCGAGGGTTCCCGAGAAACCCCCCGGGGAGCCGGGGGTAATGTCCCCCGGCTCCCGGGCTGCGCGGTGTCAGCGGAGCACAGCGCCACAGTACGCTGCACTCCTGCTGATCTCCCGCAGGCTGAACGCATTAGGGCGCTGTTCAGCCTTGCCGTGGCGCCTGCCCTCTACTGGATGACGTAGGCGGCGCGTGACATCACTCCACCGCGCCCGCTATGCAGTGCAGCAGGAGACCCGGCCGGAGCGAGGAGCCCGACCAGGTATGTGCTCTTTGTTGTTTTTTTTTGTTTTTTTTTTAACTATCTACAAGCGGGCCCTGGCTATAAAGGGGGTCCCTGGCTACATGGGGGGCCACTGGCTACAAGGGGCCCTGCTAT
This sequence comes from Phyllomedusa bahiana, assembly GCA_025379985.1. Lineage (NCBI taxonomy): Eukaryota > Metazoa > Chordata > Amphibia > Anura > Hylidae > Phyllomedusa > Phyllomedusa bahiana. The sequence continues at coordinate 3,774 of JAODAL010002454.1, forward strand.
AAAAGGGGTCCCTGGCTACAAGGGTGTGCCCTGGCTATAAAAGGGGTCCCGGGCTAGAAGGGGGGAGCCCCTGGCTATAAAGGTGTCCACTGGCTAGAAGGTGGGAACCTGACTACAAGGGGGGACCTGCCTCACATGGGGGTCCCTGCTATAAAGGGGGACCCTGGCTACATAAAGTGGGGCCCAGGCTACATAGGGGGCCCTGGCTAGAAGGGGGGACCTGAATACAATGTGGGGGACCTGACTACAAGGGGGGGAATCACTGGCTACAAGGGGGCCCTGCTATAAAAGTGGGTCCCAGGCTATAAAGGGGGTCCCTGGCTACAAGGGGGCCCTGGCTTATTAAAGGGGTCCGCTGCTAGCAAGGGGGGGTCCCTGGCTATAAGGGCGGTCCCCTGGCTAGAAGGGGGGGAACCTGACTACAAGGGTAATCACTTCTACAATTGGTCTCTGGATATAAAGGGGGTACCCCGCTGGCTACAAGAGGGCCCTAGCTATAAAGTTGGTCCCGAAGCTATAAAGGGGGGCCCCTGGCTATAAAGGTGGTCCCTCTACAAGGTGGCCCCCTGGCTAAAAGCGGGGGCCCTGTGCTATAAAGGGGGCCCTGGCCTATAAAGGGGGTCCCTGGCTACAACGGGGGCCCTGGCTATAAAGGAGGGCCCTGGCTATAAAGGGGTCCCTGGCTACAAGGGGGGACCTGACTACAAGGGGGGCCTCACAGTCTACAAGGGGGGTCCCTGGCTACAAGAGGTGCCTCTGGCTATATGGGGGTCCCTGGCTATAAGTGGGTCCCTGGCTATAAAGGGGTGCCCCTAGCTATAAAGGGGTGGATCCCTGGCTATAAAGGAGGTGCCCTGTCCTACAAGGAGGCACTGGGCTACAAGGGTGGGCCCTGTGCATATAAAGGGGGTCCCTCACAAGGGGGTCCCCTGAACTGCAAGGGGTGGGCCCTGACTGCCAAGGGGTTCCCTGGCTTACAAGGGGGACCATGACTACAAGGCGTCCGGGGGGCCCCTGGCTATAAAGGGGTGGTCCCTTAACTGCAAGGGGGTCCCTGGCGACAAGGGGGACCTGACTATACAAGGGGGGTCCCTGGCTATAAAGGGGGTCCCTGCTACAAGGGGGCCCTGGCTAATAAAGAGGGGTCCACTGGCTATAAGGGGGTCCCAGACTACTAAGGGGCCCCTGCTACAAGGGGGCCCCTGGCTATAAAGGGGGCCTCCTGCTACAAGGGTCCTGCGCAGTCGCGCTAATGAGGGGGTCCCTGAAGTGCAGTGGGGGTCCTGGCTACAAGGGGGTCCCTGCTATAAAGGGGGTCCCTGTCTCAAGGGTGGCCCGGGCTATAAACAGGGTCCCCTGCTATAAAGGGGGTCCTCTGCTACAACGGGGGACCTGACTACACAGGGGGTACCTAGACAACAAGGGGGTCCCTGGCTACAAGGGGGTCCTTGGCTAAAGGTGGTAGACCCCTGGACTACAAGGGGGGCCAGGCTACAAGGGTCCCTGGCTATAAAGGGGGGTCACCTGCTATAAAGGGGGTCCCTGGCAGCAAAGGGGAGGTTGCCCCCCCTACCCCCACCCACCGCTTACTGCAAGTGGGGACCAGACTACAAGGGTCCCTGGCTACAATGGGGGACCTGACTATAAATGTGGTCCCAGGCTACAAGGGGGGGTCCCTGACTACAAGTGGGGGATCCCTGGTGCTAACAAAGGGGGGCCCTGTTAAAAGGGTGGGCCCCTGACTTCAAAAGGCCCTCACAACAAGGTCCCTGGCTACCCTACAGGGTCCCGTGGCTACAACGGTCTTCTGGCTACCTAAAGGGGGGCCCCTGCTACAAGGGGACCCTGACTACAAAGGGGCCCCCTGGGCTACCTAAAGGTGGCCCATAGGCTACAAGGGGCCCTGAGCTACAAGTGGGGCCCTGACTACAAGGGGGCCTCTGATGCTACACAAAGAGGGGCCCGTGACTACAAGGGACGCCTGGCTACCTACAGGGGTCCTAACACTACCTACAGGGGGGCCCCTGACTACAATGGTCGCGCTGCAACCTAAAGGGACGCTTTGACCTAACTACAGGGGGGCCCGACTACAAAGGGGCCCTGAGGCTACCTAAAAACTAAAAGGGCCCTGACAACCTACACAGAACTAAAGGGGGGGCCCCTACTTTCCTGCACACTACCCTAAAGGAACCCCAAACGGCATGTACTAAACTACCTAACAAGAGGCCTTAACTGCCTGTAAACAGACTTCATGGGAAGGCCCTAAACTGCCTGTATACTACCTAAGAGGGGTCGCTAACTACCTACAGCTTACCTAACTGGGGAAAACACTACCTACAACTCGGGGCCTTGCTTATTTGCCTACCTACCTAGGGTCCTTGTCTACCACCTGTAATATAATTGTGAGGGCAGCAGCCTCAATAGTTGTAGCATTACTCCAGATGGTTAGTCCTCATCGCCCACTCTCCAACCCCTTAGTATTCTAGGCCTCTAAGTTATGGCTTTGTACCCGCCTTCTCCCACCCCTTGAAGTTTGTACAAGTGGGAATAGGTGAAGAGCATCTGGAAAAATCAGTGTGTGATTCAAAGATATTTGTGTGTAATTTCTGCAGGGGATGAGCTGTGGCCTGGGAAAGTCACATGGCGGTGTGGACGGATGCAGAATAGAAGGGAAAAGAACGACACAATGAGAAAGAAACGCACACCTCAGGTATAGACGTCTCCGTGAGTACCTGAATTCAGGTTATTTTACATTCTTATTGGGATCACTTCTGATATTCACTGTAACGTGATGTGGACCTGAGGCTGGTGTCTGACCTCTATGTGGTGCTCGAAATAGCGGTGTTGTAAGGTATACCTGACGCTGGTGTCTGTATCTCTATGGTGGTCTCTATATGGCGAGTGGTTGTAGTATACCTGAGCTTGCTGTCTGACCACTAGTGTGGTCTCTATATGGTATGCTGTAGGGTTATACCTGAGCTGTGTCATGTGACCTCTATGGTGGTCGCTATATAGCGGTCTGTGTTGAGGTTTAACCGTTAGGGCTGGTTCTGATCTCTATGTGGTCTCTATATGGCGGGTGTCACGAGCTGTTTATACCTGAGTCTGGTGTCTACCTCTATGTGGTCTCTATATGGCGGTGTTGAGGATATACCGAGAGCTTGGTGTCTGATCTCTATGTGGTCTCTATACTGGCGGTGTTGTAGGTTATATCGCGCCCGGTATAATGCCAGCTCATCGTGTCCCTATTGACTTCTGGTGAATAGAGTTTACACTTGTTACTTTCTTGCTTGGTATTATGTTTAGAAGGTATGAGGTGTGTGACCAAGGGAAACGTGGAGGTGGATATTGAGTAGTGGTGTGGAGGGGATATGTATGTGGGGTGGAGGGGGATAATATGTATGTGTGTAGGGATATTGTATGTGGGTGGAGGGGTATTATGGTGGAGGGTGGATATTGTATTGGTGGTGGAGGAGGGATATTGTATGTGGGCGGAAGGGGTATATTGTATGTGGGCGAGGGGATATTGTAATGTGGGTGGAGGGGATATGTATGGAGGGTTTGGAAGGGGATTTTGTATGTGGGTGGTTGGGTATATTGTATGTGGGTGGAGGGGGATATTGTATGTGGGTGGAGGGATTATTGTATGCGGGTGGAGGGATATTGGTATGTGGGTGGAGGGGAGAATTGTATTGGGTGTGGGGGATATTGTATGTGGTGGAGGGGGATATTGAGCTATGGTGGTTGGTAGGGATATTGTAATGTGGGTGGAGGGGATATTGTATGTGGGTGGAGGGGATATTGTATGTGTGAGGGGATATTGTATGTGGGTGGTAGAGGGGATATGGTATGTGGGTGGAGGAGGAGATTGTATGTGGGTGGAGGGGGATATTGTATGTGGGTGGAGAGGATATTTGTATTGGTGGAGGGTATATTGTAATGTGGGATGGAGGGGGATATTGTATTGGTGGAGGGGACTATTGTATGTGTGGTGAGGGGATATTGTTGTGTGGTGGAGGGGGATATTGGTATGTGGGTGTGAGGGGGATATTGTATGTGGGTGGAGGGATATTGTGTGTGGGTGGAGGGGGTTATGGTAATGTGGTTGAGGGGATATTTGTACTGCGGGTGGAGGGGGATACTTATGCGGAGGAGGGATATTGTTTGGGGTTGTGGGATATTGTATTGGTGGTGGATATTGGATGTAGGGTGAGGGGATATTGTATGTGGGTGAGGGTGTGATATTGTATTGGGTGAGGGGATAGTGTGTGTGGTGTGGGGATATTGTATGCGGTGAGGGGGATAGTGTATGTGGGTGGAGGGGGATATTTGTAAGGTGGTGGAGGGATGATGTATGTGGGTGATGGGGATATTTGTATGTGGGTGGAGGGTGATATTGTTGGTGGGTGGAGGGGGATTTTGTATGGTGAGTGGGATATTGTATTGGGTGAGGTAAATATTGTATGTGGTGGAGGGGGATATTGTAGTGGGTGGGTTTGGGGATATGGAAGGAAGTATACTTAGCTCTGTGTCTTATGAATGTATAGACTGACAGTTATGTGACCTCTCTTGCTATTGTACTACACAAATACAGTTCTGTTTTTCACACTGTATTATATGTAAAATGGTGCGCATTTATGTCCGAGAGGCAGGTAATAATTCTCAATTACAGTAGGGGGGCCCCCCAAGATCATTCCCCTGTGGGCCCCAGACCCCCCAGTCCGACACTGCTCCCACCTCTCTCCTATTGCGGACTGCAGACTACCACTCTCTGCACCTCTCAGACACCAGGATCAGTGCAGCGGCAGGGGAGCAGTGTTGGGGAGGGGGGGGGACAAAAATTTGCGCCCCTCCTTCCCAACCCACAAATGCATACAGAGGCCACTGTCCAGTACAGGCAGGGAATACTGAATTCCATTCTCTGCCATATGTTTCAATATATCTGCGTTCTGAGGATGCTACCGATGGGCCGAGGAACGTGCTCCATTTGATGGTTTAAGTGGTCCTTGTTGTGTGGTGCCTTCTTTGCCTATTTGGTCATTGGGAACTAGCCAGGTCCCCACGAGCTTTTTTGCTGGAACCCAGGGTGTTTAACATTTCAGCCATGAGGATTTCTGCTGGGATGTGGGATGCTTAGCATCTCTGCTGGGTCCACTGCAAGATTAAATCTATTGGGAGCCCCTAGGCAGTTGAAATTTCAAGCGCCCCCCTCCCCATTCATATTTTTTCTAAAAAGTTTTCAATTCTAACAACCAACAATTTTAATAAACCAATTTTATTACACACAACAATAACAATTCATTTTATTAAATACAAATGTTTTTTTTTTTTTTTCAGCTGTTTCTGACATATTGACCCCAGTTAGAGGGGGGATTCAGCCCCAGTATTACCTGTGAAAATCCCACAGCTCCCTGCAGTTACATGGTGACTGGATAAGCCTCTGTCTTCACATACAGTGCGGGTTTTGGCCTGCGGGTTCGAGAGTTTTGCCGCGGCCAAAACCCGCGCCAATATCTCGCGCGAGCCGGGTATTTATGTAATATGGTTTCCTATGAGTGTAACAACCGCGTTAATATACAAGCTACGGCTGCGTTTTGGGCCCTGCCGTGTGAACAGAGCTAACGCGTCCATCACTTGCGCGCGAGCGCCAGTTAGTACAGCTGTGGGTGCAGAGTTCAGCATGCATCACACACACGTCCACCCCTTTAAACTTGCAATGCTGGAGGATAAAAGGGTGTAAATGGGTCATCCGGCTACGAACAGCCAGGAAACATCTTTTCATTTATTAGAAAATATATTTTGCGCTTGTTCAAGGTTCCAAAGGGCAGAGAATTACTTTATTAGTGCTAGACCATGCCTTATGGTAGGAGAGAGTTCTTGAATCATTAGCTGTTGTTAAGTTGATTGCGAGTAGAGCGCGTATTGTGTGGTTGGTTACAGTGACACAAAAATTGGCAGGAAAAATTTACACACACATGACTGGTTTTCACATTCTGCAGAGCGAGAGAGCGTGAGAGATGTATTGAGTGGGAGTTTGGGGTGACATACAGTGAGTGAACAATTAGGTTGGGTGGATGACGCGAGTCTCGAGTCGATATCGAGCTAGTTCTACTATACTACTCTAGTTTAATATATACACACATACTCATATTGTAAGTGTTTATATCATATTGTAGGTAAATTGTAGTTAACTCTAGTTTTTACTATTATTGTAGATTTTAATAGAATGATGGGGTGATGCATTAGAGGTTTGTTAGGAATTTAATTATGTGAAAAATCATGATTATTGACAAATTAGGAAAGCGTATATTTATAGTGGTGGCATAGGTGTAGATGTCGTGCAGAGTGAGAGTACAAAAAATAGATTGTGAGCTATGATCTTATATAATAGTGCAGCGTGTTCTACACACACACAGGGCTTGCAGTTTTTGTAGTGTGTAGGTGATAATAGTTATAAGCTGAGTGCGAGAGTGATTTGAGCGTAGAGAGATAATAAACTGAGGGATTTCCTGCTCTGGAGTGGCAGCAGACACAAGAATTGGGTATTATTTTTGAATAAATAAAATATGATGCTTACTTCCCACTCCAGTTGTTAATAGTCATATATAGTAATTAGTTTTCCTGTAAATTTTAATTGTTATCTATTGCCTCCATTGTGGAAACATTATATAGTAATGTTGATAATATTATATATCGTGTAGTCAATGGTTGTTTTCTTTATCTCACCTTGGCATAATTAAGAGAGCAATAATTGGTGTATGGTTAATATATAAAAAAATCAATCTGAGATAAAATAGATATTACACACAAATCTCTCACTATACAATCACATTCCGCTCGATGACTCACCTAAATACAAGGAAAAGAACGTCCAGCGATAGTGGTATGAATAGTTGTGCATCCTTCCGGAAATTAATCATGTGACATATTGGTAATTGTGATATAATATTTGGATAAATGGTTAGGGTTGTCTTAAATAGATGATCGGAGATGTTCGGTGGTAGGATTTAATTTGGGCTGATCTTTTGTGTGAATAGTATTTAGAGTATAGATAAAGAATTTGTAGTTTGGGGTTTGGAGTGGAAGATTTAGACTAGTAAACTCTAACTGTTAATATGAGTTTTGCAAATATGATAGTTATTTGGTAGTCATCTAGTGAGTCTTGCACAAAGTACGTAAAATATCCTGTGGCATGTGCAATAAAACGTATTGCCTAACACAGCGTCTGCGTTCTGGCTAGACGTGCCCTTATATCATGGCCTTGTCCACGTGTGATCTAGGAATTGCGTTTTCTTCACCATGCTCACAAGTTTTTTACTGTACCGTATGGTATTGAATAATTTGTATTTAAATGTTATTATAATTTGTGTACCTATCGCTGTCCCAATGCATTGTTTCGCTTTCATCACGATTAGGTGATCCATGAACAGCACATCTATTTCAGCGGCACTGACATTGACGGGAGAGTCTTGATTGTCTAGCAGCAGCAAGTTACCATATCGTTACGCCCACCCAAGTGCGAGTGCGGAGACACTGGAAGCTCTAGCGATAAATGATCCAAGAAGGTCTTATCTCGACACTGAGCACGACATCTATTTCCTCTCATCTCGGAACATCAATCTATCTCTCTGATAAGTCATGAAACCCCACCGTGAATGGGCTTAATGAAATGTTATAAAGAATGTATCTGAAAGCTAAAAATAATGGGGTGTAATTACACCATCCTCTCTCTTCCAAATAAACAAAAGACCTTTTGTTTAAGAAAAAACCTTTTAGATAAAAGTCAGGCAGGTGTTTATGATGGAGGCTAAAATCACAAACACAATCCGTAGCACTCGCTATGACGCGTTCTTCAGCTAGAATAAGGCCCTGTGTCTACACTCCGACTTGAAAGCCTTAAGCGTAGTGGTGATCTGTCCACCGATGACTTTACATAAAGTCAGAAGAGATGTGAAGATGAGAGGAGATATAGTCACAAAACGATATAACACCCTTTCACTCGAAGGATTCTAGGCGTTAACTTGGGACATATGGCTAGAGCCTCGAAAGGCCTAGCGTGATTGTGCGTTTGCTATTGGCATTTTACATCCATCATTACACACCTATGACATATTAAAAGGTTTTTCTATATAAGATCTTGTTTAATACAACGGAGGGACTGGATAATGCGCCTTTTTTTTTTGCCTTTGGCGAAACGTGAAGGAACCGTTGATCAGGCTGTGAACGTTGCTACACGCATCAAATCTTCGCTCACAATTAACCAGGGGCATCATGGGGTGAGAAGTGTCTATCGTCTGTCTATCTAGGGACTACTGTGCACCATTGGTGATAATAATTTTTGGCACTATTTAGGTTTATGAAGAGGATCTTTTTCCTTGCGCGGCTTCTTGCAGAGCTCTAACTGATCAAAGTATTACCATTTGCTAATAGTACACTGTCAAATGACAACTGTATATCTAACTTCTTTCACAACATGCGCACATCGACGTTCGGAGCATCGCACAGAGACTCTGATGCGAATGCTCACACCGGATCCTATCTTATCCATAGAGCAGCATCCCATAAGGATAGCTACCCGTATCTTACACTCATATACAAAAATGATTGTTGGTATTGTATTTCCCAACAGCTGGAGAGCCGACGTTTGCAGACCCCCGCGTCTAGTGCCTATGGCTATCAGTGTCTGCTGGGAGTTGTAGTTTTCCAACAGTTGGAGAGCCGACGTTGCAGACCCTTGTGTCAAGTTCCTATGGCTGCCAGTATCTGCTGGGAGTTGTAGTTTCCCAACAGCTGGAGAGCCAACGTTGCAGACCCCTGCGTCTAGTGGCTATGGATGTCAGTATCTGCTGGGAGTTGTAGTTTCCCAACAGCTTTTTTGGCGACGTCTGCAGACCCCTGTTTCTAGTGCCTATGGCTATCAGTGTCTGCTGGGAGTTGTAGCTTCCCAACAGCTGGAGAGCCAACGTTTGCAGACCCCCTGCGTCTAGTGCCTATGGATGTCAGATCTGCTGGGAGTTGTAGTTTCCCAACAGCTTTTGGCGACGTCTGCAGACCCCTGCTTCTAGTGCCTATGGCTATCAGTGTCTGCTGGGAGTTGTAGCTTCCCAACAGCTGGAGAGCCGACGTTTGCAGACCCCTGCGTCTAGTGCCTATGGCTGTCAGTGTCTGCTGGGAGTTGTAGTTTCGCAAAAGCTGAAATTCAACGTTGCAGATCCCTGCGTCTAGTTCCTATGGCTGTCAGTATCTGCTGGGAGTTGTAGTTTCCCAACAGCTGGAGAACCGACGTTGCAGACGTCTAGTTCCTATGGCTGTCAGTATCTGCTGGGAGTTGTAGTTTCCCAACAGCTGGAATTCCATGTTGCAGACACCTGCATCTAGTGCCTATGGCTGTCAGTATCTGCTGGGAGTTGTAGTTTCCCAACAGGTGGAATTCGACATTGCAGACCTCTGCATCTAGTGCCTATGGCTGTCAGTATCTGCTGGGAGTTGTAGTTTCCCAACAGGTGGAATTCGACATTGCAGACCTCTGCATCTAGTGCCTATGGCTGTCAGTGTCTGCTGGGAGTTGTAGTTTCCCCAACAGCTGGAGAGCTGACGTTGCAGACCTCTGCGTCTAGTGCCTATGGCTGTCAGTGTCTGCTGGGAGTTGTAGTTTCCCCAACAGCTGGAGAGCTGACGTTGCAGACCTCTGCGTCTAGTGCCTATGGATGTCAGTATCTGCTGGGAGTTGTAGTTTTGCAGCAAAGGGCCACAGATTGGAGGCCCCTGTTCTGGTGTCAGAAGCTTTTGTACAGAACTCAAAGCCCTTCAACTACTCCCAATCTCAATCCCTCTCCCTCTCCCTCTGTGTCTTCCCCTCTCAACTGCTCTCAGCTCCATTAATCAGCCTACAACTGCTGACATCTCCCTCGGCGCTCGATTGCTCCTGCCTGACACAGACGCCGCCCTCTGATTGGCTCAGTTTGATCCTAGTTGGCTCCCTCGATCGATTCGCTCGGGTATCCGGTGATCTCGGCTGGCAGCTACTTCGGTCTGGCGGCCGCCATTGTCCCGGATGGTCGCTGTTCACGGTATCTGTCTGTCGCTAACGATTTTCTTTCCGTCTCCGCCGTCCGTACGGAAGCCAGGATCCCTCCCATAACGCGGTCCGGGACAGCGAGCGGCCTGCCAGGCCCAGGACTCACCCCGATCACTGAGGCCGGAGCCAGCAAGGCCTGCACCGCCCGAGAGGTGACTAATCCCTGGGTTTGTACCGGGTGCTGATGACATATGTGGCTGCCTGCGGTGTGTGTGGCCGGGAGGGGGATTGCTTGCTGTACTTGGCACACATATGTCTGTAGTGTGTTGTCTGTGGTCAGTGGCTGCGCACAGCTGGTGGCTCAGTTACTCCTCCTGTCACTTCCTTGTACCCGGCAGCCATCACCAGCTTTCCGACCACCGTGCTGCACCTGACGCGTATGTCGCCATGGTAACCGTCCCCGTGATGGCGGCTGACACTGTATCGGGCGCGCCCTGCGCCCTCTCGTCTGTCTGGTTTGAGCCTAACGGACCCGGGATCACCGCTGTATAAAACGGTCACCGCCGGGCTGTGTATGGGCTGCCAGGAGGACAAATCTGCGAATATCGCTTGAGCCTGGCTGCCCCGGTTCAGAGCCGGGTGAGAGTAGTGTGCGACTTGGCCTCCCTTCTGGAGTCCCTTTGACTTGGTTGGCGTTCCAACTGACAACTTGTTGGGTAAAAAAAAATGCTGTGGTGAAATTTTTCATCTTGTTATATCTGGTACAACCACGCGGCGCGACAATACCGCGGATCACCGGATGGGAGCGCGGCCAGAGGGGCAATGGTTGGTAGGACAAGGGTACAGGAAAGTGAGCTTTAAAGTGTTCATCCCCCCACATAGTATAGTTGAAAAAAGACACGTGTCCATCAAGTCCAACCAAGGGTGCTTTCACCCGGTGCGTTTTTGATGCGTTTTTTTGTGCAGGAAGGTACAGCAATTAATGATATACATTGTTGCACAAAAAACGCATCCAAAAAAACCGCACCGTGTGAAAGCATCCCAAGGGTGGGGAAAATGTGGGTGAAGGGAGGGAGACAAGGACTTCAAGCCCAGCCTCACCACTGGTGAATGCCCTGGAGCCCACAAGGCAAGAACCAATCTGCTCCAGTGGAGACCCCATCTCTAACCCCAGAGTCTCCACCAGCCAGAATCCAGAATGTTACATAGCTACATACGTATTAATATTCTTTGGTTTCAGGTAGATATCTAAACCTTTCTTGGAAACCTCACCAGTTCCTGCTGTGACCAGCTCCTCAGGCGGCTATTCCTCAGATTCACAGTTCTTACAGTGAACAACGCCCTTCTCCTCTGGAGATTGAATCCTTTTTTCTCTAGTCGAAGGGAATGTCCCCTTGTCTTTTGAGGGGGCTTTACTTGAAATAATTTTTCCCCATATTTTTTGTAGGGACCATTTATATAAATTAATCATGTCCCCCCAAAGCCGTCTTTTCTCAAGACTAAATAAGTTCAATTCTACTAACCTCTCCTCATAACTAAGATGCTCCATTCCCCTTATAAGTTTGGTTGCTCGTCTTTGTACTCTCTCTAGCTCCATTACATCTCCTCTATAAACTGGAGCCCAGAACTGAACAGCATATTCCAAGTGATGTAATCAACCGGGTTTACCAGGAAAGGCGATTCCTCGGCAGGCGGCCGTGGTGCTGGGACGGGCGGGTTTACAAGGCGAGTTCTTTTATTTCCTTATCTAATCGTCCCTGACGGACTTACAAGAGGTTAGTAGTTTTGGAGCTCCCCCTTAAAGGGGCTGTGCCTTCTTTCTCTTTTTTTTTTTTTAAATTTAAAATAGTGATGTTGTAATAAAATCTAGAATCCAATCACCACTTCTGCACTAACCTCCGTTCCAGCGCCATGTTAGGGCTTGTTCACATGGAGTTTTGCCTCAGTATTAACATCCGCTTTGTCGAAGCGTCTTGGGGACCGACAGGACGGACCCAGAGACGCATCTAACAATTAGCAGTGAGATTATCACTGCGGGCTATGAGGAAGACGCAGCGGGGTTCACATGAGAGATCTCCGCTGCCTGTTCCCCTCCTGCCTGTCGGCTCCGTCTTTTGGATGCGATCCAAGAATTGCATGTAATTTCTTTCAAAGACGGAGCCGAGCGGCGCTATGGAAACACGCAGCGGCGATCTCTCATGTGAACGCCGCTGCATCTTCCTCATAGCCCGCAGTGATAATCTCACTGATAATTGTTTAGATCCATCTCTGGGTCCGTCCTGTCGGTCCCCAAGACGCTTCGACAAAGCGGATGTTAATACTGAGGCAAAACTCCATGTGAACAAGCCCCTTAGGTTCATATCTGTTCTATTTTGTAAATAGCCACTGAAAAATATGTTATGACCCATATGGAAGCTCTTCAACGTCACCATTGACCAGTCCAACGTATGGTAGGCCATGTAATTGCTCAGTCAGATATCTTCATCAACTGATATTAATTTCAAACGGATTGAGGTTTAAGCAGCGCACTTCATAAAGTTTAGGTGAATGGAGTAAAAGGTTCTGCACTCGGGTGTGAGCGGAGTCAAGTGCTTTCGTTATCCAGTTTTATAGTCCCAGAGGGAAATCGTGGGTCGCCAGCAGGGAATCCGCACAGATATGTGACTAAGGGATTACATGACCTATGATATATTGGACCAGTTTTTATCTGAGTCAGAGGTTCTGGTTTGGCAACGGATTTGTTTCCCACCGGGCGCCGTCTGCTGTGCCGGGGTTTTGTTTCCCGCTGGGCGCTGTGTGCTGTGCCTGGGTTTGGTTTCCCGCTGGGCGCTGTGTGCTGTGCCGGGGTTTGGTTTCCCGCTGGGCGCTGTGTGCTGTGCCGGGGTTTGGTTTCCCGCTGGGCGCTGTGTGCTGTGCCGGGGTTTGGGTTCGCCGCCGGGCTGCTGTGCCGGGGTCCGGGTTCGCCGCCGGGCTCCTGTGCCGGGGTCCGGGTTCGCCGACGGGCTGCTGTGCCGGGGTCCGGGTTCGCCGCCGGCTGCTGTGCCGGGGTTTGGGTTCGCCGCCGGGACCTCCACCACCAATGTGAACCAGCCGTCCTCTCCCACTGTCTTTAGATGGACTGTGGACCGGTCCAATGCACTTAACTAATGTTACCAAGGCAACAGGTTGACACCCAATGGATGTCCTATAAGATCTGACTATTAGCTGCATAAACAAAAAAAAATGTGTTTTTTTTAGTTTTTAATTTGGCAGAACCATGGTGGCAGAAAATTAAACTGGTTTAACGTCTGTATGTAAGCGAAGCCAAAGCCATAATGGTTGGTGGAACCAGAATACAGTAAAATTGCATCAAAGTGTTCCTCCCGTGTTAGGCCCGGTTCATAATCTGCGTTGGAGATTCCAAACAGAGCCCGCGTCGCAGAGGAGTCAATGGATCCATATCCCGACAGACACAGACATCAATGGGATCGGTTTCGCCGGTGGGATCCGTTGGGTTTCCTCTGCAATAGCGTCATTTTAACAGTAAAATAGTGCTGCACGCTGCGCTGTTTTTTTTTTTTTTTTTCCTGCCATTTTTGACAGTTTGTGAAGTGGGCTGAGAATGGGACCTCCACCACCGATGTGAACCAGCCGTCCTCTCCCACTGTCTTTAGGCTATGTTCACACGGGGTAATTTCGCCGCGCATTTGCGCTCTAGTACGAGCGAGATGCAGCCGAAATTACTGTACTCCATAGTTCTCATAGAGAACTATGGATTACGCCTCCTCTCCCCGCTCGTACAATACAATCGTAATGTACGCGTGGGGGAGATAAGTGACATGTCAATTGCTTGCGGCGAATACACGTCGCGAGTAATGAATGTCAATGGGGCCGACGGGCTGCCACCCCCCCCTGCACCACGGGAGTATCAGCGCAAGCTCCCGAAAGACACGATGTAGGCGCCGCAGTTTATCGTGTGAACGTAGCCTTAGAGCATGTTCACACGGCGTTTTTGGACGAGGTTTTCGGAGCGTTTCCTCGCTCAAAACGCCCCCAGTTCATTTCATTGATTCCTATGTAAAACCTCGTTGTAGTTCACACACGACGAGGTTTTTACACACTTCTTTGGAAGCAATGAAAAAGAAGGGTCATGTCAATTCTTGAAGCGCAGCTTAGACGCGGTTTTCGGCGTGGTTTTTGGTGCGGTTTTCGGCGCGGTGTTTGTCCTTGCTATTCATTTGTATGGGTGAAAACCTCGTCGAAAACCTGATCCAAAACCCGATCAAAGCCTCGTCAAAAACCTCGTCTGAAGAAGCGTGTTTCAAGCGAGGTTTTGGGCGAGGAAACGCTCCGAAAACCTCGTCCAAAAACGCTGTGTGAACATGCCCTTAGGCCCTGTTCACACGACGGATTTGGCCGCGGGCTCCGACGCGGTTTCCGCGGCCCAAAACCGCGGCCAAATCGCGCCCAGTTTATTAACATGGTTTCCTATTGGAAACCGCGTTAATATTCACACGCCGCGGGTCTGGCCGTGGCTTTGGGTCCGCGGCCTTGTCGCGCGTGTGTGAGAACTCTCCTGTCAATTCTTGACAGGGAGTTCTCAGCGCGGCGGCCGCGCGGTGTTGCTGCGCGGTTTGCCCCCCTGCCTATTAATTTGCATGGGATCAAACCCTCTCCGCAAGCCGCGCCCCAAGCCATGCCCCACCTGCGCCGAGACCACGCCCAGCGACCGAGCCGCAAACCCGCGTCGGGAGACGCGAGTTTGCAGCGAGATTAGGACGAGGTTTGGCCGCGGGAACCGTGTGAACAGGGCCTTAGATTGACCGCAGGCTGGTGCAACTGCACTGAACTGTTGAGTTACCAAGGCAGCCGTGCGTCACCCAACTGATGTCGGGCAGACGTCCTACTGGACCTGACACAACTAGAAGGATAAAATAAATGCTGCGGTCAATGTTTTTTTATTTTTTTTTCTTTTCCCTTCATTTTTTCTTTATTATGGGCAACCACACCGGCGTGAGACTACTCTGGCTCACCATATGTATGTAAGTGCAGCCCATGTTATAACAGTTGATAGGTATACAGGGAAATTGCTTTGTAGTCTTCCTCCCATGTTGGGCCCGGTTGATCTCTGCATCGGAGGTTCTGATCGGGGGCTGCGTCACAGAGGAGGCAATGGATCTTTATGCAGACGGACACCGACTGATGGGACCTCCCAACACCGCTGTGAACCGGCCGTCCTCTCCCACTGTCTTTAGATAGACCGCGGACAGATGCAACGGCGCTGAATCGGCAAGTTACCGGGGCAGCCGTGCGACACCCAACTGATGTCGTGCAGACTAGCCGCAAAAGTAAGGGGATGTTCTCACGGCGTTTTTGGATGCGGGTTTGGATCCGTGTTTTGGACGCTAAACGGACCCAAACCCGCATCTAACAATGAGCAGTGGGATTTACGTCGCTTCCAATGTACAACACGCATCGGCATTCAGACGAGTGGCCGCCGATGCGTCTTTCGGATCTGTGCAAAGAATTGACACGTTCATGCTGCAGCAAAAACGCAACCAAACTCGCACCTGTGTGTTGGACGTGTTTTGGATGCGTTATGCGCAGCATTTTTGGATGCGTTTTTCGGATCGAAAAACGTATCTCAAAATGCCGTTTGAACATACCCTACCACTGATAAATTTTATTATTATTTTTTTTTTTTAATCTGGCACAACCACGCTGTCGTAAAACCACACTGACCGGATGTGAGCGCAGCCAAAGTTTCTAATGATCGATATAACAAGCATACAGAAAAATTGCTTAAGGGTATGTTCGCCGCAGTACGCCGTGTGTTTAGGAAGCACGTGCTGATCAGCGCGTACTTCCAAGGACATGGGGTGGCCGGCCCCATTCACTGCTACTATCAACGATCTGTGACCTGTCACTTCTCTCCCCCTGCATACAATATGATCGTATTGCACGCCGGGGGAGGAGAGGCGTAATTCATTGTTCTCTGAGAGCTATGAATTCCCATAATTGTGGCGCGCATTTCGCCTGTATTAAAGCGCAAATACACAGCGAAATGCACACCGCAACTACGCCGTGTGAACATACCCTAAGTGTTCCTCCAGTGTTGGTCTCTGTTCCCATTTGCGTAGAAGGTTTCCGATCAGAGCCTGCGTCATATAGGAGAAAACGGATCCGTTTCCTGATAGGTTTTTTTTTTGCAGTGTTCGTCACTTTAGCAAAAAAAAATAGTGCTGCATGCTGCGCTTTAAAAAAAAAAAAAAAAGAAAAAAAGAAAATTTTGATGAGGACTGCAAACGGGGCCTCATTCACCGACGTCCGTACCCTCCCACTGTCATTCAGTTGAACGCCGAAAGATGCAATGTCTCGCTGAACTGTCGAGTTATCAAGCAAGCCTGCGACACCCAACTGGTGTCACGCACACGTCCTGTTATAATTAATGGGCCTAGCATGGGACAAAGCGCGCCAGACAACCTGGTCATTCAGCGTAGCGATGCGCCACTCCAAGTCCAAGGCTTAGCTCCCATAGTTGTGATTGTGCCGGTGGTCGGGCTCTATGGTAGTGCCGGCTCAGTGTTACTGTACTTTGTATTAGCATTCACATCCTTTTATTGGTAAAGTGACTGTGGACCTAGAGACCTTATGAGGGGGGGCCCATAGGTCAGGTCCTATAGAGCAAACCTGGTGGGAGCTCCCCTGTAATGGCATGCTCTCATTTCCTACCAGGGCTGTGGAGTCCGAGTCGGTGCCTATTTTGCAGGAGTCAGTCGTCATAAAATGGACCGACTCCGACTCCCAAAATATATAAGAAGTTGGTCCAGTTAGTTTGATGCAGTGCAAATAGCAATTTTATATACAGTCATCTTACCTATGTTATACATAAATGTGACTTGCAAGTGTTTAGCATCTGCTTAGCTCTGCGGATTCTTTCCTGTAACTGCATTGTTACTGTTTTGCTCCTAAAAATCAAAATGTAATTTTTTGTTATTTTGTTAGTATTTGGGAAATCCACCTTTGGTTTTCAATACTGCCTGAATCCTTCTGGGCTCTGAATCAGATTCAATCATATCTTGACCAAAATCTGATCCCAGGTCTCTTCTACACATTCAAAAGATCAAAACATTGTTACCCTTTTGCTTGTCAGTGTCTGTTCTACCTAAATAGCTTGATTATTGTATCATAAGGTGATAAACAGCCTGATGGGACCATTTTACTACAGTAAAGTTATCACTTAAACATGCGCCAAGTATGAGGGAGTCGGAGGTTTGGGAAATTGAGGAGTCGGAGTCGGGACTTTGGCTTTCCGACTCCACAGCCCCGTTTCCTACAGTATTGCTGGCTATTTAGTGGTAGGACTTGGTGAAATGTCTTCATGCAGAGTAGACTTTACCTAATGTTTGGAGCAGAGGTCAACATTGATAGAAGTCACCATTGTGTAAGCGAGAGCTGGGAGTCCGTGACAATGTGACACCTGTATACAGGGGACAAGCGGAGCAAATCACCAGATTGCAGAGGTTAGGAAACAAATCCATGGCAAACACTCTGCTCTCCATGACGCCGTCCCCGGTTACGTCCTGGTGGTTATATAGTTCTGGGTTGTAGAGGTAACTCTTTAGGATTAGACAGGTCAGCTGAATACTGTCCACCAGTTCCCAGCCAGTGAGATCACCTGCAGGACGGGTTGACACCACGGGGCAGATTTCTCAATACTGTCTAATGCTATGTCTCCACTGCACACGTATTCAGTCGTTTTTTTTTTTTAGTGTGTTTAGTTTAATAAAACCGACTGAAAACAGATCCTATAGACTTTAATAGTAAAAACGTCCTGTAGTCTCCACAGAACGCAGTTTTTTTTTTTTTTTTTTTCTGCTCGTTTTTGCTTCTGTTCGTTTTTTTGTACCTTGTTGCAGAAGACGCCTGAGCAGGGCAGAAAATTCACTACTGGAGTCTATGTAAAGCGCCGGACGGTTTTTGGACGATTCTGCTGAAAAACCGCCCAGGTGTTTTTAACAAGGTATGTGGATTTTGCGTACATTAAAAACTGCCCAAAAACTGAAGACCACCCAAAAATCTCATTGGAAACCCAGCTGCTTAGGATAGAAATAAACACAAAGCAACAAAAAGAGCCTCGTCCACTCCTAATAAAAATACAAAAAATTTATTTATACCAATATTAAAAAAAACATAAATTACATACAAATAATTAAACGTTTCCAAAAGTAGATCACAATGAGGTCTACTTCACAAAATAGAGATATATCACTAGGGTAATATATACCAATATAGAGTAAATATAAGTATCAGAATTGGTGAAAAACACCTGATATAATGCTCCAAACCAGACATAAGTCATTAATAGTACACAGAACACCAAAGTGCTAAATGCATATATAAAGTAAATTACCCATGTGTTAAAGGGGTTGTCTCATTACATTGATTCATCTTACTTCAGTCCTGTTTTCTTGGTTTCACTTTGGATTCAGGGGCGTGTTTACTGACCCACTCGGCTGCAGTAGAAGCCAGGTCTGTAGCTATAGCAACCAGTGCTGGCAGCCTTTCAGGATAGATCAAACAGGTCTGTAGCTATAGCAACCAGTGCTGGCAGCCTATCAGGATAGATCAAACAGGTCTAGCTATAGCGACCTAAGCAACTGATGCAGCTCATACAGAAGGGGATATCTCAGAATAGGTAGGACACTGTTAATGGACACATATTGCAAAGTGACTTGTTTTCGGAAGATCTTTAACATAAAAAGCAGCAATCCTTGTAGTGAGACAACCCCTTTAAGTATAGTAAATGCGCCTCGGGATCACCCCGACGTACCTTTCGCCTAAGTATGCTTTGGATAGAAAACTGACGTTCAAAGCAGTTTTTAGATTTTGGTTTTCGATTAATTTTTTTGTCCTATACTGTGTAGACCTAGCCTAACCCTTAGACACTGCGCCTTATGTATAAAAACTGTCTAGTAGTAAGGGTATGTTCACACTGTGTGTTGGATCCGATTTTGGATCCCTTTTTTACATGCCTGTTTGAATCCGTGTTTCAGACCCTAAACTGACCAAAATTCTTGATCCGAAAGACGCAGCAGACGTCGTATATAGACCTAGAGGGTGCGATCCTGCTGCAGCCAAACTCGCACCTGCATGTTGGATGTGTTTTTTTTTTTTTTTTTTAAATATCCAAAAACGGATCCAACACGCTGTGTGAATATATCCCAAGACCGTCTTTGTTGCTCATAGGAACCAGTCAGAGCGCAGATTTTATTTTTCCAGAACACTATATGAAATGAAACCTGAGCTCCGATTGGTTGCTATGAGCTCCGATTGGTTGCTATGAGCTCCGTTTGGTTGCTGTGGGCTCTGGTTTCTATGGGCATCAAGGAATATCGTACTGCTTGACAGTTTGCATACTTCTGGCACTTAGGGTATGTTCACACAGGCTAATTTCGCCGCGTATTTGCGCTTTAATACGAGCGAGATGTGCGTCGAAATTACGGTAATCCACAGTTCTCCCTGCTCGTACAATACGATCGTATTGTACGAGCAGGGAGATAAGTGACATGTCAATTACTTGCAGTGAATACGCGCCGTGAGTAATGCATGTCAATGGGGCCGGCGGGCTCCCAAATCACCCGCCGTAATTGCTGCCGTACTGTACACGCCGCAATTACGCCGTGTGAACATAGCCTTAGACTCCTCAGTCTAAGAGTATGTTCACACGACTTATTTTACCGCATATTGCACATTATACGCGGCGAAGTGCATGCCGCAATTACAGTAATTCATTACCCTCAGAGAACTATGGATTACGCGTCGTCTCCCCGCGCATACAACACGATCGTATTGTACGCGCGGAGGGAGAATTGACATGTCAATTGTTCGCGGTGATTTTGCGCTTCTGACAATGCATGTCCATTGGGCCGGCACCCCCGTGCTTTTGGAATTACAGCGCGTATTACATACTATACGCGCCGCAATAAGACTGTCTTGAAAACGTTCCTGCAATAGGCAAAATGTGTTGCGTTAAACGCATCCAAATTGTACCACAAAGTGTGGTACATTTTTGGATAAGTTTTCTCGACTGCATAAACGCATCCCTATAGCTTCTATGGGCTTTTCAATGTGTAAAATAAAAGTTTTGACACAATTCTTTGAACACATCCATTTCACGCAACGCAAAAACATGTATTGTCTGAACGACGATACATCCAGGGCTGTGGAGTCGGAGTCGGTGGCTATTTTGCAGGAGTCGGAGTCGTCATAAAAGGGACCGACTCCCAAAATATATAATAAGTTGGTCCAGTTAGTTTGATGCAGTGCAAAGAGCAAGAGGAATTGGGTGCGGCCAGTGCGACTGCTCCCATATCTTCAGCCTCATCACATGAGGAGTGTAATTGATGACATGGAGCAGGCAAAGCGCTGCCACAGGGGAAAAGATTCTGCACCCAGGACAAACAGATTTCAGCAAAATTTTTCACCTGTTTTCAAAGAAGTAGAAGATCAACCATTCATCAAAACTAACTGTGGCTGAGGCAATTCCTTTATACCCTGACATTGTTGGAGATGTTGCCCCTGTGGTCACCACTTTGTCCCCAACCCAAGTTAGTGTAGAGAGGCCGTTCTCTAGCCTGGAAATAATGAGGTCAGATGTGAGGTCATGTATGCAGGATCTGATGGAGGCGATACTATTTCTCAGAACAAATTCAGAGACTCCACAAATGTTCCTGCAGTGTTTTGCATATTTACAATTTTTTGGTGTTCTAAAGTCATGTCCAATAAATATATTTTACACTGACAAGCAAAATGGTAACAATGTTTTAAACTTTTGAGACTTTCAGGCTCCATATCTCTCCATCCACTACAGCTTTGTACATGAGGCTACTGTAATTTTATATACAGTCATCTTACCTATCTTATACATAAATTTGACTTGCAAGTATTTAGCATCTGCTTAGTTCTGCAGATTCTTTCCTGTAACTGCATTGTTACTGTTCTGCTCCTAAAAATCAAAATGTTAATTTGTATTATTTTGATAGTATTTGGGAAATCCACCTTTTGGTTTTCAGCTCTGCCTGAATCCTCCTGGGCTCTGAATCAGATACAAGCACATCTTGACCAAAATCTGATCCCCGGTCTCTTCTACACATTCCCAATGTTGGTGCAGACTGGACTTGGATACAAATACAGCTTTTTCTTCAACTCTACCCACAAGTGTTCAAAAGATCAAAACATTGTTACCCTTCTGCTTGTCAGAGTCTGTTCTACCGAAATAGCTTGATTATTGTATCATAATGTGATAAACAGCCGGATGTTACCATTTTACTACAGTAAAGTTATCACTTAAACATGCGCCCTGTATGAGGGAGTCCGGAGTCGGAGGTTTGGGAAATTGAGGAGTCGGAGTCAGGGCTTTGGCTTGCCGACTCCACAGCCCTGGATACATCACACTTGAACATTGTTAAATACGTTTTGGGGTCTGTTTTTTACCCAAATATGTATTCAACAATCGCCCTGGGACCGTGCCCTCATACAATGCGTCACGTGTATCATAGTGTTGGTAAATCTGCCGCAGGTCACAACTGTTTGGTCTAGCTTTACACCTTCTATAACTTTGGCTGACTGTATGCCACTAACTGTGGCACAATTGTGGCACTATATTGGTGCGTGGTGTTGTGTGCTAGTCCACAGCTATTTTGCTGGACAAAGGGCAGAAGTGTCTAGAAGCTGTCAAAAACACATAAATGTGGTATAAAGCTTTGCAGACCACTATTTTGGCGCAAATTCTAGCACCGCTGCCTTGATGTTCTTACCTCAATGTTTGGGTGGATGAACGAACATGTTCAACCTTTTTCGGACCGCTGGTGGTCTAAAAAACCATCTGGCGGAAAATCTGCACGGATTTTCCATAGAAATCCGTTCTAGGGGTTGACAGTCGGTTTACAGATGGCTTTCAAAACCGAAAACTGTCTGTAAAACCGTCCAAAAACCCCTGCCGTGGCGACAAGCCCTATTTCTCCGATTTCAATATGCAGGTGGGAATCCACCCTTAGGCCATGTTCACACGGCTTAAAATGGGCCGTATTTCGTTCCATAATTACGCGCCGAAGTGCGCAAATTACGGGCAGAAAACGGCCCATTCATTACGGTAATCCACAGTTCTCATAGAGAACTATGGATTACGTCTCATTTCCCCGCTCAGAGAATCCGCCGCGGGGGGAGAAAGTGACATGTGAATTACCAGCGGCGTATACGCGCCGCTGGTAATCAAAGTCTATGGGCTGGCGAGGTGCCGACCCCCCCCCCCCCGCTCTCTCCCCCGTCCACACGGCGTAATTGCGGGGCGTAATTACGTCCCGCAGTTAAGCCGTGTGAACATAGCCTTGCACTGGCCTTCGATGTAAAAAAAAATTTCTTCATGTGTTGAGTGTTTAGACTTTTTTTTAATTTTTTTTTCTTCCTGTAATTGCCTAAGGAGCTAATATACTTCGCCGTACTGGGAGCTCCCATAGAAATGAATGGGGAGGGAGAAAGCCATGTATACACGCGCTTGCGCAGTTACTTATTTTCCTTTTCTAAGCCCCGGGCCTGAAAAGTAGTTAATGACCAGAACATTTTTTTTAGTTTTTGTCTCCTTGCGTTTCAAGAGTTGTAACTTTTTTATTTTTTCAATGACGCAGTTGGATGAGGCCTCGTTTTATTCGAGACAAGTTGTACTTTATGGGGGAATAGCTTAAGTTCACTTATAAATAATTGCAGAAGTTAAAAAAAAAAATATTAAATTTTTTTTTTACATTTTTTTTTTTTTTTACACCATTAACATTTCACACTTATTAACTTGTTAGATTAATTCTACTGGTTATTACGGTCGTGTGGATACCTAATATGTGTAGGGTCTGTTTGTGTGTGTGTGTGTAATGTATGCACAATTATTATTTTTTATTTATTTTTTTTTTTACACTTTGTTTTTTACTTTTTTTTTTCTAAATCCCATGAAGAGATAACTGTTACTTTTTTTTTTTTTTTTACCACTTATTAATGTATTAGCATATTCATATATGCTAATACATTGTAATCTGTGTTAGTCTGAGGCTATGTTCACACGGCTTAAAGTGGAACATATTTCAGTCCATAATTACGCGCCGTACTGCGCGAATTACGGCTGGAATCCGTCCTAGTCATTACGGTAATGCACTGGTCTCATAGAGAACTATGGATTACGTCTCCTCTCCCTGCTCGGCGAATCTGCCGCGGGGGGAGATAAGTGACATGTCATTTACTAGCGGCGTATATGCGCCGCTGGTAATCAAAGTCTATGGGCCGGCGAGGTGCTGGCCCCCCCCACCCCCCCCCCCCCCCTCCACACGCTGTAATTGCAGGGGGTGATTACGCCCTGCAAATAAGCCGAACATAGCCTGACACAGGCAGTGATCAGGGCAGCTCACGGTCTGCCCCGATCACTGGCTTGTTACACATATAGACCAGGGGCCAGTCTAGATCCCCAGGACTGACTGTGCAGCCGTTCCCTAGGCTCTATCGGGTCACCGGGTGTTCCGATCACCCGACAGAGCAGGGAAACCCTTTGATTGCGCTGCGGTGATGAACTGCGGCAATCAAAGGGTTAAAGCATCTGGGAGCTGTGTAGTGCAGCCCCGATCTCAGCGCTGCTGCGGCGCTCGGCGCCGCAAACTCCGATGTCTGCAGCAATGTCAAAAGACGTCGCTACAGACGAACGACCAGAAATGCCCGCCGTCAAAAGACAGTGGGCGGTCGTTAAGGAGTTAAACTTCTTTGGGAGTTCCCAATATAAGTGAGTGAATGTGCTTGAGCATATTCGGAACGCCTATAGACATGAACTGGGGATAGTTGCCCAAGTGCGGCCATCTCCGTGGGTCATAACGAGCTAATAGCTGGTCTCAGAAGAGATGTTGGAATTGGCAAAACCCCTTTGTGTTCCTGTTTTAGACATGGATGAGATATTGATAGGATAAGCCATATGTGTCTGATAGGTGCGGGTCCCACCTCTTGAGATTGGGCCCTCAATACAATACATGGAAACCTCCAAAGAAGCATTTATGCTATCTATCATACATGAAAAAAACTTTGAGATTCTTAGTTCACACGTTTTGATCAAAAAATGTTTAAGCCACCCCCGGCTTACAACGTTATGTCAACGTGATCTCTCTGGATAATGGAGGTCGGTTGACCCTATGAGAAGTCTGAATTTGGCTCTATTGAGAGGTAAAGATAGCGTAGGACTACCCACCTTGAGATCACGTTGTAAGCCGTGGGTGGCTTAAACATTTTTTGATCAAAACATGTGAACTAAGAATCTCAAAGTTTTTTTCATGTATGATAGATAGCATAAATGGGCCCTCAATAGTCTCCGTGCTGAATAGAGCGGAGGTGGCACTTGCGTGGTTCGGACGCCGTTGGCGCTCATCATGTAACGGATCAGGCGCTGTCATATGTGCCCTCTGATCCGGATATGAGCTGGGCCCTCGGCTCTGTGGTGATAACAATGCGGTAGATCACTATATGGATGTAATACTGTAGGTTGGACACTCTAATATGAGTTCAGGAATATTCTCGTTTGGACCTTGACTTGTTTTCTTCCTGATCTCACAATTGACTATGGAGTCCTCTGAATGGTCTCGTTCCGTGATGCGATATCAAACCACTTCTCATCTTCAGTTTCATTGCAGTCTGGGTCATGTGCCCCTGGCAGCCGCCCAGCACTGAGTTGCGGAAATCTACTCCACCGCTTAAAGGCACAGTAAACCTGTTCTGTTCACCTACAATACAGCCGAATATGAGCTTCGATTCCCTTTTAGGAACCCCATTTGACCTTGCCCTCATTGGTCGGGTGGTGTTTTATCCCATATGTACAATAATTGCATTTTTTTTTTTTTTTTAGGTGATTGCATGATTGTGTTGATGATCAATTTGGGGGTGTTCCCATCTTGCACTTTGATGGCATATTGATAGGATATATCATTAAAGGGGTTGTCTCACTACAAGGATTGCTTTCTATGTTAAAGATCTTGCAAAAACATTAAACTTTTTGCAGTATGTGTCCATTAACAACCGTGTCCTACCTATTCCTAGATATCCCCTCCTGTATGGGCTGCGTCAGCTCCTTAGGTCGCTATAGCTACAGACCTGTTTGATCTCTCCTGATAGGCTGCCAGCACAGGTCGCTATAGCTACAGACCTGGCTTCTACTGCAGACTAGTGGAAGCCAGTAAACACACCCCTGAATTCAAAATGCAACCAAGAAAACAGGATTGAGGTGAGATGAATCAATGTAGTGAGACACCCCCTTTAAAGGGAACCTGTCACATAGGTTGTGCCCCTCTTGCTGAGCTAGTGTCAGACCTGCCGTTTCCAGCGCTGTGTCCCTTATTCTGTAAGATGCTGGAGTTTTAGAGCATTTACCCCTTAAATCTTATTCATGAGCAGGTGTTAGCTCCACCCACCAAAGGCTGGCCCCGCCCACTGACAGTTATTCACATGTTACTACCTATTCAAAGTAATAGGTTTGTCAGTTGAGGTGGGCGGGGCTAGGCTCAGGTGGGCGGGGTTGAAAAAAACTGACACTCTGAAGGACTCTTCTGGCTGAAAACTGCAGATTTGAGCATTAAATACACGAAAAACTACAGCATCTTACAGAATAAGGGGCACAGTGCTGGAAACAGCAGGTCTGACACTGGCTTGTGCTGTCCTCAGCAAGGGGGCACAACCTATGTGACAGGTTCTCTTTAAGGTGTAATAGGAGCAGGTTCTAATTCTGGGAACAGGCCCCTGAAAATCTCTGCACAAGAGGGAGAACTGGTCGCGCTTGCACAAGACTCTCCATCCTGTTCTATGGGAGTTCCCAGTACAGGTGAGCAGTGTGTTCTGTGCTCAGGACTCACGTAGAACAGAACGGAGAGTCGTGCGTTAAGGTGACCGGCTCTCCGTTCTTTATGGGGGTGCATTTCTAAAATAGGTGCAGGGGTGGCACCCATATATTTCAGACTTTGATGGCATATCTTATATCATCAACGTGCGTGATGGGCACAGCCTTATAAAGGTATGTTCACACGTCGTACTGTATGAGCCGCACTACGCCGTGTGTTCTAGAAGTATGCCTGTGGCCTGCCCCCTTCACTTGCATTATCAGCGCCATGACATTTCACTCCCCCAGCGTACAATACGAGACGTAATTCATAGTTCTCTATGAATTTCTGTAATTGCAGCATGCATTTCGGCCGTATTAAAGCGCAAATACGCCGCAATTACACCGTGTGAACATACCCTAAGGGATTTAGGGTTTCATGTAAAGTAAATGGGCTGTACAGGAGTCAAATACAAGACTGCTTTCTTCCAGAAACCGCGCCTCACCTGTCTTCAGTTGTGGCTGGTAATTACATTTTTGCTAAAGTTAAGTAAACGGGCTGAGCTGCAATGCCCCAAACTGGCTATAGTTGGAGGAAAAATATTGCCATGCAGTACGTCGGTGAAATCCAAAGGGTTTCTTCCAGGGCTGTGGAGTCGGTGCCTATTTTGCAGGAGTCGGAGTCGTCATGAAATGGAGCGACTCCCAAAATATATAATAAGTTGGTCCAGTTAGTTTGATGCAAAAAAGCAATTTTTTTAACGTCATCTTACCGATCTTATAAAAATGTGACTTGCAATTTTAGCATCTGCTTAGTTCTGCAGATTTTTTACCCGAAAAAGCATTTTACTGTTTTTGCTCCTAAAACAAAATATTCATTTTTACTATTTTTTAGATTTGGGAAATCCACCTTGGGTTTCAGCTCTGCCTGAAAACCCTTTTGGGGCCGGAATCGATTCAAACAGGTCCCTTGACAAAACTGAACCCAGGTCTTTCTTCACATTCCCCCAAAGTTTGGGCGACTGACTTGGGTACAAATACCTTTTTTGTTCAACTCTACCCCCAATGTTTTAAAAGATCAAAACATTGTTACCCCTTTTTGCTTGTCGGTGTCTGCTAGCAAATACTTGATTATTGTATCAGAAGGGATAAACAGCCAAAGTACATTTTACTACAAAAGTTATTACTTAAAGGGGTTTCTCCCTACGGGTTTTCAAAGGATGCATGAATGAAATACTCTTCACTTCCGTTCAGACTGACTCATTTGCAAAAGCTCCATGTTTGTACAGCCCCTGCCTGTTCATTGCTAATTAGATCAGATACTTCTCAAACTACAAGGATTTTCTTACTGATCCTCTAACAAAACCCTAATTACAGTTCTGTTTACTAGAAAAATCAAGTTTTTTACTGCCAGCCGCACAGACACTGCCAAAACCGTGTGATACATCACTCACTGTTTCTCATTGAACAAACACGGGGGGAGAATTTTTACAGGTCATTTTACTGAGGGAACTGAAAAGCCAGGGAGGTCAAAATTCACTTGTATCTCCTTAGGAAAACAGAGGAAAAAAGCAAATAAAAAGGAAAATGTCTTTTTTTTTGTGTTCCTACAATTTGAAAGCTATTCTTTGTACGAGACAACCCCTTTAAACATCGCCTGTAGAGGAGTCGGATCGGGGTTTTGGGAAAATTGAGGATCGGATTCGGGGCTTTGGCTTGCCGACTCCACAGCCCTGGTTCTCGCTTGCTTTTTTCCTTCACACGGGTTTTACTGCATTTTAGGACTTCGCTTAGCCTTTCCGGGGGGGTTGGCCCGGGACCCGGGCCTTGCCGCATTTTTCTAAAATAAAAAATTTTATGGGGAACATATGTTTTTTATGCAACATGAATTTGAAAATAGTGAGACCCTATAGATGTTTTTGATGCATATTGTGGTGCATTACAAAAGCGTTGTGTGAAAACCACCATCTTGTGTTTCTCTATTCTTTACAATCCCTTTAAAGGGCAAGAGACACAACCGGGCACATCCCAAACTTCCGGGTTTTGGCTGTAGGTGGGTCTATAGCATTGATTGGCATATCAGCTCTGCTTTTCCTAGCTGAGCCTGTTAATGTGAAATGACTACAGGAGATATAAAATCTGTACCACAAGACTACAGAGCTCTAAGGAGTGAAAATGTGTCCTCATTTTAAGAGATTGCACACAGCAGGGAGTGGTTTACTATGAAAGGACAGTGGCTTATAGCTAATTAGATAAGAGAGGAGAGAGAAGGTTCTACAAAGAAATGTAGAAAAAGCAATGTATTTAGTAAAAGTCTTAATTTATCTTTCTTTACATGTTGAAAGCTAATCACTGTAGTGAGAAAACCCCTTTTAATTTGGGTTCCACCAGTCACTGTAAGCAGGGCTGTGGAGTCGGCAAGCCAAAGCCCCGACTCCGACTCCTCAATTTCCCAAACCCCCGAATCCCTCTTACACGGCGCAGGTTTAAGTGATAACTTTCCTGTAGTAAAACGGTAACATCAGGCTGTTTATCACCGTACGATACAATAATCAAGCTATTTAGGTAGAACAGACACTGACAAGCAGAAGAGTAACAATGTTTTGATCTTTTGAACACTTAAAGCTGTATTTGTACCCAAATCCAGTCGGGCACCAAGACTGGGAATGTGTAGAAGAGACCTGGGTTCAGATTTTGGTCAAGATATGCTTGAATCTGATCCTGAGCCCAGAAGGATTCAGGCAGTATTGAAAACTAAAGGTGGATTTCCCAAATACTAACAAAATAGTAAACATTAACATTTTTGATTTTTTAGGAGCAAAACAGTAATAATGCAGTTACAGGAAAGAATCTGCAGAACTAAGCAGATGCTAAATACTTGCAAGTCAAATTTATGTATGTTATGTAAGATGACTGTATATAATATTACAGTAGCCTCATGTGCAAAGCTGTAGTGGATGGTGAGATATGGAGCCTGAAAGTCACAAGTTCAAAACATTGTTACCATTTTGCTTGTCAGTGTAAAAATATTTATTGGTTTATGACTTTAGAAAAAAAAAAAAAAATTGTAAATATGCAAAACACTGCAGGAACATTGTGGAGTCCTGAATTGTTCTGAAAAAATAGTATTGCCTCCATCAGATCCTGCATACATGACCTCACACTGATCTCATTATTTCCAGGCTAAGGAACGGCCTCTCTACACTAACTTGGGTTGGGGCAAAGCGTGACCACAGGGGGAAACCCATCTCTAACAATGTCAGGGTATAAAGGAATTGCCTAAAGCACAGTCAGTTTGATGAATGGTTAAACTCTTCTACTTCTTTGAAAGCAGGTGAAATATTTTGCTGGAATCTGTTTGCCATGGGAGCGGAATCTTTTCCCCTGGGGCAGCGCTTTGTCCGCTCCATTTCATCAATTACACTCCTCATGTGATGAGGCTAAAGATATGGGAGCAACAGCACTGGCTGGACCCAATTGCTCTTGCTCTTTGCACTGCATCAAACTAACTGGACGAACGTATTATATATTTTTGGAATCGATCCCTTTAATAACGACTCCGACTCCTGCAAAATAGGCACCGACTCAGACTCCACAGCCCTGACTGTAAGTGTTGTCCTTAGTTGTCAGGGAAATCATTTTGGCATACTCCAAATAGGATAAACAAGTAAAGACATCCCAAAATATTAAAAACAAGAAAAAAGAGGTACAGAAAAATGTAGGTTACAACCTGCAGACTCCTACCTTGATTCGCTAGACATTGATTGTAGTTACTGCCGCTACTGTTTAAGGCTCGTATGCCACTGCCAGAAAGCAGATGCACATGTGCAGGGCTAAATTTGAGTATTGATCACGAACGCACAAAAATGTATAGTAGAAGAAATGATAAGACTTTTCTCAAATACGTGTCATCAGCAAATCGGATTGTCAGGCAAAGATCACAATGTGGTAAGATTCCTTCCGTGGGAGATACCAACTGTGCAGGGGGAGCCGAAGGCAAAGCTGCTTATACATTGTTAATGTGAGTCTCTCCCTACATATACTGCAGCAGGGACAGCACATCGAGGACCTATGTCTGACGTGGTTTACCTGTTGCTTTCAGGCTCCTCCATAGCAACACAGGCATCTATATTACACTGCTGCTAGTGTAATAACACCCAGCACGGAACTTCCCAGTATACAGATGATACAGATTTACTTGCACAGTGGACTCTCCTAGCTCAGAAGCAGGAAGTTTCACAGAGCTGTCAACATAGTGATCCAGTATGCTGTCAGTAGCCAACTTGACCAGACCTGTCTTAAAGGGCCAGCCCTTTTTTTTTTTTTTTTTTTTAAACGGAATTACAGGTCGAATGCTTTCATTACCTTATTTAAACGTATATGAGAACGTGTTTATATTTTAGTCTTCTATTACTTCATAAGGTTCCATGGAGGTGATAAATCGGATCTAAAGCAAACAGCGGCTCTATCTATCTATCTATCTATCTATCTATCTATCTATCTATCTATCTATCTATCTATCTATCTATCTCATGAGGGTAAAATGCCTTGAGTGCTCAAAACAAGTTGCATCTGAACCCTGTGCTTCACGTGTTTGGGAAAAGCTTCTGGGCATTTACATTTTGTGTCTACATAGGGTTATCAGGATGGTATACTGTTTTTTTCAGGAAACTGCACTTTCCAATGCAAAAGGTGACTGCAAAAAATCTAAATATTTCCTGCACTTTTTTTTTATTTAGCCTGTGTCAGTCAAGCATGATCATCCTGTAAAGTGCTTTGCCTTTTGCTTTCAGTTCCTTATCATTTTCAAGATCTCTGCAAACTGTGACTAAAAACCTGTCCTCAAATGCCCTTTGGGTGTATGCACACAGCTGATGAACACAACCCCACAAATATCAGCGGGGTGTGGGTAACCCCTGATATAGTACCAGGACACTATAAACCAAAGAAAGTTGAAAAACAACCTGTAAACCTTGAGAGAGATCAGACATCACTTTTAATAATTCTATAAAGTTAACAAAACCCCTGAAACAAAAAATCTCTACATTTTCCCCAGTGTTGGAAACAAATACTGCCTATACCAAACTGGGTAAAGGGCGATGCTGTGCATGGAGTTGACCCTTTTAGTAACCATATTATATCCCTATAAGGAAAACAAAAGTAGACACCAGAATAAAGATACACTGATAAACTATAGCAGAAAAGTATTAAAGGGGTTCGTCTCACTACATTGATTCATCTCACCTCAGTCCTGTTTTCTTGGTTTCATTTTGAATTCAGGGGCGTGTTTACTGGCTTCACTGGCTGAGTAAAGCCGGGTTTTAGCTATAGCAACCAGGGAGTATAAAGATCGAAAAAAGGTTGTAGCTTAGCAACCAGTGGGAGCATAGGAAAGATCGAACAGGTCTGTAGTATAGAAGGGGTGATGAGCCCCTAAAGGGGGGGATTCTAGGGAAAATAGGTGATTGTTTTGCAAGATCTTTAGTATAAAAAGCAGCAATCCCTGTAGTGAGACAAAGTATACAGATTTCAATAAAGAATAAACAGATGATAGTATGTTAAAAACAATGTCTCAACTGTCCTATAACAAACAAGGTTTAACCCAGGTATTGGGGGGCCTATGAGTGCCCGATACGCCCGGGATTTAGAATACTATTTCCCGCACGTGTTTAAACAGGAGGGGAGGAGGACGAGATGTAATTTTATAGTTTATATGAGAGTATGAATTACCCTAATTGCGGCGTGCATTTTGGCCATATTGAAGCACAAATACGTGGCGAAAAAGGTGCCCCAATTGCGTGGAAAATTTTCCCTAAATGTAAGCCCCCAGAAATACAAGTACGACAAACAGGACCCCAAAGAAGCAATAGATAACATTCTCGGGGTTCCGACGCATTGATATTTTAGATCATCGAATAAAACAAATTACAAGATTTGGGGAATGTAAAAAAAAAGGCGTGCTTTTCCAAATTTTTTTCAAAATAAAAAAATGAAAAATGTGGTTGTATTTTCCCCCCTGGTCAAACTTTTAGGACACCCTTTTTTTAAAGAAGCTGCAGTTGTTGGGGGGTTCTCTATCGCTTTTACATTAGAGGTGGAAATTTTGCCCCTTTCTTTCGGAAAAAAAAAGTGTGCTAGTCAGATTGGTTGGGAAAATTTTTGAACAGCAATTTCCCGTCCCGCCAAAGATTTTTAATGGGATTTTGGTCGGGTGTGATGGGGGTTTTAACCCCGATATGTTTGATGTAATGCTTTGAATGCAGTCTGTGGGGGGCCCTATTGCCCCAAATGAAGAAGTCCCTTAAACTCCCACGCGTACTATAGATCTATTGTAAGGCGGTGGAGAAGGAGAAAACCCATGTTTTTGAGAGTATGGATTACTGAATTTCGGGGCCCATTGCCCTTTTTAGAGCCCAAATACGGGCGAAATGCGTGCCGAAATTACCCGTGTGAACATACCCTTTTTGGTTGTCCCGTGGATAGTTCTCCCAACTGAGCCCGATCTTGCGTCCTAGGTGCATGGGTGTTCTAAAATTGGGGGCTCTCCATTCTCGGTGTCAGTTTAGGTGGAGGCCCTGTTGGTAGGAGCAGTTTGCCATTCGCTTTCAATTTACGATAATGAATTGGCCGTGTCTGTGAGGTGTTCAAATTTGGGCTATTTTTTTTTTTTTTTTTTTTTTTTAAGATAAAGCAAAACACTTTGCCACCTTATCCCCGAGCTCTTGGGGGTTTCCTTTTTTTTTTTTCTGATGTGTTATTAAAATGTTCTTAAACAAACTTGAGAAGCTGTAGTTTCTGATTTAAAACTACGATTTTTATTTAATTGTTAATTTTAAGGGCATTGGTCAATGGATTTTATTTAGGGTTTCAGGTAAGGGTTAAAATATAAACCAAATTTTTTTTAATTTTTAAAATGGTTATTTTCTTTCCCCTTTACAAAACTTTGTTTTTGTTGCCTATACATGAAATATCAGTAAAATACACTTGCTTTTGGCTGTAACGTTTGAAAATGAGGAATAGTTCATGGGTAGGAAAATTTGAACCCCCTTAAGTGATGAATTTTCATACTTTTAAACTGAGGGAAAACAGATCACCCCTTTTAAATCCCCGCCTAGTTTTTTTTGCTTCCCAGGTTTTTCAGCCTGCTTTTTGGGAAAACGGAGCGCGGTTAAAGATAAAAAAAGGGACAGTGCAACAGTAAAGAATCTGTATTGTAAATGTATGTATTGGGCTAGGTTCCCTCGTTTGGAATTTCAAAAAAAACTATAAATATACAAAAGCATATTTTTTTTTCTCTCAATTTTTAATTTTTAAAATTTATTTGGTTTGAAAATAATATTATTTATTTAATTTAAATATAACGTGGTGATTTTTAGTGGTTTAATGTGTTTGTGGGTTTTAAATTTTTGTATTTATTTTTTTATTAAAAATATATTTTATTATATAATATATATTTATATTATATTATATATTATATATATATATATTTTATTACATAAACCCCAAATTTGGAAAACCTCGGGATAAATCACACAGTTTTGGGGGACGGGGGAGTTTTTAGGAGTGGAACATATTACATAATACTTTAATACATACATGGCATATATTTTTATTTAATATATATTATTATATTAATATATAATATAATATATTATTATATATATAGTATATAATATTTTTAGTTTTTTTGATAAAATTTTTGGGTGTGTATATTTATATTATTTTATATGTGTGTTGTATTATTTATAATATATATTATATATATTATATATAGTGGGTTGATTTTAAACAACAAAAAAAACCAACTTATTTTTTAATTTTTTATTAACCAACCCAACCCAACAAAAAACACCAACCCAACACAAACACACAAAAATATTATTATTAAATTTTGGGGTATATGGTTGTATTTAAATATTTAAACCCAATAGGTAAACCTATGGTTAAAAAATCCCCCCGTTTTGGGGCCGGTGGATTTTTGTAGGGGATGGTACCATATATACATACATACACTTACAACATCTTAAAAATAAAAATTTAATTTTTTATAATTTTATATTTTAAAATACACAACACAGATGTTTAGATAGCTATCTAGGGTAAAAAGTCAGTAAAAAAGTAATTTATTTTATGTATTTTTTTGAAACATGCACAAATTCCCCCTGACAGGAATGTGTGTTTTTTATACATATTATATAGATAGAAATTTTAAAATGTGTATAATTTTTTTTTTTTTAAATATATAAAATATGAAATTTTTTTGGTTTGTTTAGTAAAAAAATAAAAAAAAAGAAGAAAGTCACACCTTAGGTCTTTCCCGATTAAGTTGGGTGTGGGTCATCCAGGGTTAGGGATTGGGGGTAACGTGCAACAAAAGAAAGAAGAGTTTTCTTTTTTCCAATGTTAAATTCCACAAAACGTTTTTTTTATTTTTAAAAATTTTCCCATGAGAAAGGCCATGTTCCCGGCTTAAAAGGGGCCCGTATATGGTCCGTTTTGGGAAGGGTTGGGGGTGGGGGGGTTTTGGGGGGGTGGGGGGGGTAAGGGGAAAGTGAATTACAGGGGGTTACGCGCCCGGGGAAAGAAGTTAGGGGGGAAGTGGGCCCCCCCCTTCCGCCCCCGCCCCACGGGGTAAATTTCGGGGTAATTACGTCCCCCATTAAGCCCCGGTGAACAAGCTGAGAATAAAAAGTAGTTATTTAGACTGACGCGTTTCGGGATCCAGCCCCTTTTTAGGTTTTTTTTTAGATTTTTCCCGAATAAAACATACATTCCCAAAAATTGGCACATAAACTAATATATGTTTACCATTGGCATACACTTAAAAATAGTCTGCTGTGATATAGATTTATATCCAAAAGGAATTTTCAGACAACTTGAAAATGCGCAGAGCCTTGATGTTTTCCATCTGTCAAAAAAAAAAAAAAAAAAAAACAGTCAAGTAAGTCATGAAAAAAGATACCAAGACCAAAGGATGTTCACAGGGGGTATTGGGCTGGAAGTCGCGTTGCAAAAACAGTGTGTTTTAGAATATGTGTGTCCACGCGTATTTGAAGCACAGGGGTGCGGGCCCTCCCCTGATTTCTTGGGGCTAAGGCCCCAAAGAAGTGACGTCACTTTCTCCCCTGGTTACAATAGAACGTTTTTAAACCCGGGGAAAGAAGACTAATTCATGTTCTCTGAGAGCTAGGAATTACTGAAAATTCAGCGCATTTCGGGTATAAAACGATTACCCCCGGTGGAAATACCCTTATGTGGCAAGGTCCCCCATAGAATAAAAAACGCTTTTGGGTGAATTTTTTTTTATTTTAATAATGTGTCAGCAATAGTGGTTTTTAAGGGGTTTTTTCCCCCAGCTGTTTCAGGGTTTCAAGATTTTACACTCAATTCCCTTTGTAGGTGTGGGGGGTTTCTATAACGTGAAGCATTTTAGTTTTTGTATTGCTGAAACATACTAAGACTTTTGGGGGAGTATTTGGGGTGTAATTTGGGCTGAAATACGTCCCGAAGCAGCTTAAATACAGAAAATAAAGATTTTGAGTACTAGAAATTTTTTTGTGTATTCCCCAAAGTTTTGGGGCGCCGGGGGAAAAGAGGACAAAGTTTCTGGCGTTATGCCCGGGGAAAAAAAGAAGGTGAAAAAAAAAAAAGCATCAAAAAAAGCCTGGTTTTCGGCACGAAATTTTTTGGGGAAATTTTAGGGAGGGGGGTTTTCAAAAATGGGTTTTTTCCCCAAAAAAATTAAATGCGGTAAAAAAAAGCATAAAAAACCCCGGAGAAACGCGCCTTTAAAACCCCTTAAGAAATTTAAATGACCTGTTTCAGGTAGAAGTTAAGAAGCGGGTAAAAACCATTGTGTGAATAAGCTTGTTTTTTAAAAGAAACAATGATATGGGGGTGTTTTGGGGGCGGAAAAGCTCGAAAAAAATCCAAAAAAGCCTTTTGAACAAACCCCCCATTTTCAGTAAAAAAAGTTACAAATGTCCCGGGGGGTGAAGATAATTTTTATCTTTAAAAAAAGGAATTTTGTTAGCGTTTAAAGATCTTTCTGAGTGAGCTTGTATTGGGGGATGCATCTGTTTCGATTTAATTTAGAAAGGAAGATTGGGGCGGTAACCAAAAGAAACCTGTGTGACCCGGGGCAGATAAAAAAATTTATTTTCCTGAATGCGGAACCTCAAAGGGGTAATAAATTTTAAAAAAATCTTCAATTACTTTCCCGGGATGTTGAAAATTGATTTTGTAAATGAGGAAAACCCCTTTTTTTTGATGTGAAAAATTTTTTGGTATTTTCAAAACCCGTGGTTCCCCATAAATTTTAAAGTTTGATGTTAATCAAATTTTTGGGTGTGTTCAATCGGATACCAAGCAGTTTATTTGGGATACCAAAATTAAACATAGTGTTTTTTGCTCGGTTACGGTAAATCCCGGTTTTTTACGCACTATTTTTTTTTTAACCCTTTTACCCTATATAGTGTATTTTCTTGGTTCCCGGGTACAGTATTTTTGTGGTTTCTCTATTAAGGGTATGTGGGGGCCCGTGGGAATTTTTCATTTTTTTTTGGGGGGGTTCCCCCTTTGGGTTTGGGTTTTTTGTAAATACTCAGGGGTTCTGCATTGCGCCCTTTTTTTATTTGTTCCCCAAAGGATTTTTAAAAGGGAAACCCGTTATTTTAAATATATTGATTTGCAGCCCTGTTATAGGCGGGGGGGTGCTGGCGGAAAAATTTGGGGAAAAATTTTAAAATTTCAAGGGGAATTTTGCCCTTTTTGGGTTAAGAAGTCCCGTGGGCGGTCTTAATATGATTGACAGTTTTGTGCAGTGTTTCATAAAAGTAGGTTTTCAAAATGATAAAACCCCATGGACTTTTTAATGAGAATAAACATGGATTTAAAAGGGTTTTTTCGACCCCATTTTAACCCCCTTTTTAAATCTTAGCTCTGTGTGTCAGAAGGGGGGTTGTGATTTGTTTGAATTGGATATGTGAATGAGGATGATTCACCAGGGCCCTTTCCCCTCTTAGTCAAAAAAAGGTTGTTTTGTAAAGCATTGTGAGTAGTGAGGGTAAAACTTTTGCCCCCAAAATTGAGGAACCAAACCGTGGGTTTTATTTCTTTTTATCAATGCAAAATCATTGGGGTTTTCTTTTTTTATTTATTTGCAGTTTGATAATTATTTGGAGAAGGGGGGAGTGGGGGGAAAGATGGGGTTTGAACATCAGTGTTTGAGGGGGAGAGGTGATGTTAGTTGTGCGCCCAGGAGTGAAAAGTCTCCCCCCGGTGTATCCTTGGAGAGAGCGTAAACAAGGGATCACAAAAAGGGCAGTAAAAAAAAAAGGTGCAAAATTTTTAATAATAATGAATGGTGAAAATTTTTTTAATTTGCAAGTTCCACGTAATTTTACTTCGTGGAAAAACCTTTTAAAGTGATAAAATAAAAATCTATGACTTCCTATAAAAAGTATTCAATTCTGAGCCCCGGGGTTATACCCCCCCAGCATTTTGATTGCTTTCAGTTGGAAGTTCCCCTTTTATTATTTAGTATTGAGTTACTCTTGATCTTGTCCCCAGGGGGGGGGTTTCTGTGCGATTTATTTACTTTGTGCTGGTTTAATATTGGATTTAAAAGTATGTGTTAGAAGTTTTTTCTTTTTGATTAAATGTCTGATACTGTTTTTAAAAATTTGGGTGAAATCCCTCAGTTACAAAGGGGAATTTGGGTTGATTTTAAATTCAAATGGAAAAAAATAGTGCCCGTGCTCCTTGCCCTGGGACTGTCTAATTCTGTGTGGCTAGCTGAGAGGGGTTAGCCCCCTGAGAAGGGGCTTTCATAGAAATGGTAGATTTAAATTCTTTAAAAATGTGGGGTTACAGATAGGATTAGTGGATTTTTATATAAAAAAAATTTAAATTTAAATACCCCTGTAAAATTTGGGAAAGGGGAGCGGGGTTGAAAAGGGTATGGTGTGGACCCCCCCCCCCCCATGGACCCAAAAGCGATGGTGTAAGCACCCCAGGGAGGGGGTTAAGTAGGCCCGTTTTTCCCCAGAGCCCCCGCAAAGGGGATGGACTTGCGGGCGGGGAGTTCCCGGGCGTACCCCTGACGTGATTTGCTTGCGGGGCACCCGAGATAGGTGGTCAGAATTTTAAAAAGCTGTAGTGGGGACAGGAGGAGGTCAGGGCAGGCGGCAAAGGTTGTGGTCGTGGGAGTGGCGAAAAGGTTCGGTAAGGAAAATCGGAAAAGACTGATAGAGCTTTCTTGTAGGAGTAGACTAAAGACCCACGGGGCGTGCAGGAGGGTTAAATTATAGGGTCAGCGTGGCTAAACCCCAATTACGGTGCGGGGGGTTTAAAATTTTAAAGGAGCTAGCGCGTGCGCGTTAAAAGGAAGGGAAAAAGTAGCACTAAGGGCGAAGAGAGGGAAGCAGGAGGCGGCTGGGTACGGTGCCAGCGCGAGGAATGGTGAGCCGGGCAAAATGCGGGAAAAACTGGCCCCGGGGAAAGATGGGAAAACGAGAGGCCCGCAGGGGGCCCCAAAGGGGTGGGGGGGTACTCTTTAAAAAGGGCATTGCTGCAAATCTGCAGATTTTTACTGTGCTAAGGATCCCCTTAATACGGTTTTGTGTGTGTGAAATTTTGGGATAGTTAGATTCCAAATTTATTTGGTAAAAAAAAGAAATTTATAACCATACACGTTTGTGTGTATGGTGTGTAGGTTTTATGTATATTATATAGATAGTGATAGATAGAGTATATTATATATTATGATTACACTACGGGCCCCTTTTTTAGGTCCCCCATGCTGTAAGGGTTGGACCCCCTTTTCTTCAGAAATGCCTCATTCTTCGTGGCTAGATTCCCCAAGGGTTTTTGCAACGATGTCAATTGGTACAAGGGGCAAAAGTGCCAAGAAAAAATTCCCCCCACCTGACACCACCCCCACCGCTGAAGTTGATACAAGGCAGGATGGATTTGCTTTATGTTGTTGGGCGCCAAATTTGACCTACCATGAATGCGCAGAGAAACGGACTATCAGCCAGGCAAGTTTTTCCATCTTTATGTCCCAATTTTATGGCTTGGGCAAATTGGGGCCCGTTTCTGTTCTTAGCTGAAAGGAGTGGCCCCGGGGTGGTTTCTGTGTGTAGCCCTTTTCTCAAAGTTGGTATGTGGTTCAGGATGCTTTTGCCCAACTTGGTTTAAGGGTGGTATTTTAGTCATGTTGTTTCTATCGCTCGAACCGTTGCCCCTTTTCTTTGACCCCTGGATAAAAAAGGCATTTCGCCACAGGACTGCGCTACTGGGTGTTTTTTCTTTTTTTGGACATTTCTGTAAAAACCCAGAGATGGTTGTGCGTGAAAAACCAGGAATCGGCAGTTTTGAAAATTTAGAAGCCTTTTGGGGACCAACAAAAATGCCCCGTTCAAAGGCATCAAATCACCCTTTTTTATGAGTCGGTTTGAAATGAGGGATTGTTTGGGCCATGTTTCATGCCTAAAAGCATAGTTGGCCATGTGATTGGTGATTAGAATTAAGTGTTTAAAGAGAGTTTGGCAGGTGTACCCAAAAAAGTGGGGTGAGTGTTATAGATAGATATAGATATAGTGGTATAATAGTTATTTTTATTTATGTAAAAAAAAATATGCTCTTAAAAAATTTATTTACAAATGTGTGGTGTAAATATATAAATTTTTTTTTAAAATTAATTTTTAATGTATAATATTGGTGTATGTATGTGAAAATTTTATTTAATACAATGAGATGGGACTTAAAGGAGTTGTTCCCCAGGGTTTCAAAGAAGCATGAAAGAAATTTTTGTACTTCTGTTAAGAAAATTTTCATAAATTTGTTGTAAGATAAGCTTGTGTTTTTAGGCTAATTAGATTAGCTTTCAAATATGGAAGGCTTTTATTGATCCCCCAAAAAAAAAAGCCCCAAATTCAGAGTGTTTACTTGAGAAAAATCAAATTTTTTTGTCTGGCAGTCAGGAATCTGACACTGGGAGTGTGATGCTACCTTGTTTTTCATTGAACAAAAAGCCAGGGGATTTGTTTAAGGTCGGTTTTGAGGGAATGAAAAGCCTGGAGGTAATAAATTCACTTGTATCTTTTAGGGAAAAAAGAGGAACAATGCAATATATTTGGAAAATGTCTTTATTTTGTGTTCCCTACAATTTGAAAGCTATTCTTTGTAGCGAGACAACCCCTTTAAGTTCTTAAGTTGAATTTGTATGGAAGTCAGAACGGGTATATTTATTAATTGTAACTCCAGAACAAAAAGTTTTATTTTTTTTTTTTTAATTTTTGATAGTGAAGGGAAGGGTTTTTTAATTTGTTTTTCTGTCTGTGCCACTGGGTTTAAGAAGATTTCCTAGCCGTGATGTGGCTGCTGGACTTGTTCCACGATTTGCTGTGGAAAATGGAATACAAGTGCCAAACATGCCCATTAGTCTTCATTTGTAACTAAGGGACGATTAAGTCAGAACGGTGTAAGTCGAGGACTGCCTGTGTTTGTGTGTGTATATACAGTCATATGAAAAAGTTTGGGCACCCCTATTAATCTTAATCATTTTTAGTTCTAAATATTTGGGTGTTTGCAAAAGCCCTTTCAATTTGATATATCTAATAACTGATGGACACATTAATATTTCCGGATTGAAATGAGGTTTATTGTACTAACACAAAATGTGCAATATGCATTAAAACAAATTTTGACTGGTGCAAAAATTTGGGTACCCTTATCATTTTTATTGATTTGAATACTCCTAACTATTTTTACTGACTTTTTTGAAGCACAACTTTGGGTTTTTTGTACCTCATGAGCTTTAAACTTATAGCCAGGTGTATCCAATGATGAGAAAAGGTTTATTTAAGGTGACCAATTGCAAGTTGTTTCCTATTTAAATCCCCTGTGAAGAGTGGCATCATGGGCCCCTCAAAACAACTTCAAATGATCTGAAAACAAAGATTGTTCAACATAGGTTGTTAGGGGAAGGATACAAAAAGTTGTTCAGAGATTTAACCTTTCAGTTTCCACTGTGAGGAAAACATAGTAAGGAAATGGAAGACCAAGGGACAGTTCTTGTTAAGCCCAGAAAGTGGCAGGCCAAGAAAAAATATCAAAAAGGGCAGAGAAGAGAATGGTGAGAACAGTCAAGGACAATCCACAGACCACCTCAAAGAGCTGCAGCATCATCTTGTGCGATGGTGTACTGTGCATCGGTCAACAATACAGCACACTTTGAAAGGAGAAGCTGTATGGGAGGTGATGCGAAAGAAGCCGTTTCTGAAAGCAGCCACAAAACAGTCCCCTGAGGTATGCAAAAGCACATTTGGACAAGACAGCTTCATTTTGGAAGAAGGTCTGTGGACTGATGAAAAAAAGGGATTGAGTTGTTTGGTCATACAAAAAGGCGTTTGCATGGCGTTCCCAAAAACACAGATTCAAGAAAAAACTTGTACCACTGTAAAGTTTGGTGGGGGTTTCCCATCATGCTTTGGGGTTTGTGTGGCCAATGCCGGCCCCGGGAATCTTGTTAAAGTTGAGGGTCGCATGGATTCAACTCGTATCAGCAGATTCTTCAGAATAATGTACAAAAATTTCAGTGATGAATTTGAGTTACCCCGGGGATGGAAAATTTTCAGAAAGGGACAATGATCCCAAACACAGCTCCAAATTCTATTATCATTGAAAAATCTGTGGGATATTTTGAGGGGGCTGTCCATGCTCGGGACCATTCAAACTTAACGAACTTGAATTGTTTTGTAAAGAGGAATGGTCAAAAATTCCCTTCATCCAGGATCAGGAATGATTAAAGCTACAGGAAGCAATAGAGGCTGTTATTTTTGCCAAAGGAGGATCTACTAAATATTAATGTCACTTTTCTGTTGGGGTGCCCAACTTTTGCATGGTAAAATTTTTGGGTTTTAAATGCATATTGCACATTTTGTGTTAGTACAATAAACTCATTTTCAATCCGGAAATATTACTGTGTCATCGTTTTAGATATATAAATTGAAATGGTGTTGCAAACATCCAAATATTTAGAACTAAAATGTTTAAAGATAATAGGGGTGCCCAAACTTTTTCATATGATGTATATATAGAGAGAGATATGTGTGTGTGTGTGTTATATATATTATATATATATATATATTTATATTTATATTATATATATTATATATATTATATATAATGAGAGATGTTTATTTTACAAATATAATTTGGAATGTCTTGTACATATTTGCGTGTGTATATATACACACGATATTCCAAGTTAGATTCATAAGTGTGTATATATATATATTGCAAATTTATAAAAAAGTATGTAGACATTGACACACCACATATAGGTACGTGCTCGTTAACGTTACGTTTCAGAGGTGTCTGGCAGATGTTATCCATCTTGTGATTTTTAGCTCTTTTTAGATAAGGAGTGTCCACATAGCCCTCGCGTCTGTCCTGGTTTCTTTTCCCTCCGGTCAGAATATCTCTGACCACCCAGCTGTCCTCTTGGCCCCCTCGTACACTATCGCAGCCAGGATTGTGCTCTTGGCTTCCATCGTTCGGCATGTGTGACCCGAGGACAAGAAGGCGAAGACTTCAGCAAAATCTCAAATGCTGCAGCCAGCAGAAGTCATGAGAAGTTTTTTCTCGTTGCCATGGAGAAACTGATACTTGGCGCAGTCTTTTTTCTTGGGAAATTTTGGGACTAGGACATAAGGGAAACCTTTCTGCTGCAGGTGGTCGTCAATGGCTTTTCGTACAGTATAAGGTAATCGGGTCCCATAAAACAACCTACAAAGTCGTCAAGTGTCGCATGTGGCCATCTGTCCCTGTAGATGTAACAAATACTGTTAATGAGGGTGGGTTTCTTATTATCACATCTGTGGTTCCTTTACCAAAATCAGTTCATTGTAAAAAAAAATTCTTTGAAAACTGAATAGTTAGGCTATGTTCACACGGCTTAAATTGGGACGTATTTCTGCCCGTAGTTCGCGGCGTACTGCGCTTAATATGGGGCGAAATACGTCCCAATAATTACGGTAATCCCCGGTTCTCATAGAGATCCATGGATTATGTCTCCTCTCCCCGCTAGCACAATACGCCGAGCAGGGAGAGACGTGACATGTCAATTATTCACGGCGTATATGCGCCGCTAGTAATGCCTGTCTATGGGGCCGGCGGGCTGCTTGACCCCCGCCCTGCGAGAGCTCCCGAACACACGGTGTAATCGCGGGGCGTAATTACGCCCCGCAATTATGCCGTGTGAACTTAGCCTTAATAAAATACTTTCGAGCCCAGGAGATTATTTTTTTTATTTTCTCAATGAATTTGTTTGATTTCACTTATATTTGGAGGCAAGGACACAGGACTGTCTGTGCCCACATAATGTCCCTCACTGGGCCCGTGCTATTTTTGAATATTTTCCTGTGCTTCAAATTTTAAATGAGAGACAAGGTTACCCGTTGTATCTTTAAAAAGAAAAGGGTGTTATAAAATGTGCTATTTATTTAAGGAAAAGGGGAAAGGGGGTAGTGCTAGCAATACCATTTTACTTAACACAGGGAGGCTTTCATCGTACCTACTTTCAGTACGGGGGGGCCGCATATCTGTACCTACGTAAAATTACAGGGGGCAGCATTCGTCTACTCATAACGGGAGGCAGCATATCTGTACCTGTCATTTTAAAGGGGGCAGTCACTGTACCTCGTATATACAGGGAGGCAGTATATCTGTATACGTCTATACAGGGAGGATACAATCTGTCCCTACGTA
Organism: Phyllomedusa bahiana; assembly: GCA_025379985.1. NCBI lineage: Eukaryota > Metazoa > Chordata > Amphibia > Anura > Hylidae > Phyllomedusa > Phyllomedusa bahiana. The sequence goes on from JAODAL010002454.1 coordinate 47,432, forward strand.
TATACAGGGAGCAGTACTATCTGTCCCTAGCTTTAACGGGGGGGTGTACTATTTTGCCCCTACGTCATATACAGGGAGGCAGTACTATCTGTGCCAAATAAACAGGAAGCGGGGGGCATTAACTATCTGTGCTACATCACTACAGGGAGAGACGGGAAGGCAGTACTTTGTACCACATCACAACAGGGAGAGACAGGGAAACGATTCTGTACCTACATCACAAAAACAGGGAGGCAGCACTATCTTTTTCTACATCATGTAAAAAGGACAGGCAGGGCGTGGAGTCGGAGTCGGTGACTATTTTGGGTGTCGGAGTCGTCAAAAATTTTAAATGTTAATTTTTATTTTTTTTGTTAGTTTTTGGTAAATCCCCCTTTGGGGCTTTAGCTCTCCCCTGAATCCTTCTGGGGCCTGAACAGATTAAAACCATTTTAAACCAAAAATCTGATCCCAGGTCCTTCTACACATTCCCAGTTTTGGGTGCGACTGGATTTGGGAAATAAAAAATAGGTTTTTTTTCTTCGTTGTACCCCAAAGGTTCAAAAGATCAAAACATTTTTCCCCTTTTTGTTGTCGGTGTCTGTTCTACCTAAATAGTTGATTATTGATATAAGGTGATAAAACGCCTGATTTTTACCATTTTACTACATAAAGTTATCATTAAACATGCGCCGTGTATAAAGGGGTCAGGAGTCGGAGTGGCGGTTTGGGGAAATTTTAGGAGTCGGGGCTTGGGTTGCCGACTCCACAGCCCTGGAGACGGGGGAAAAGCAGTACTTCTGTATCTTTTCACATACAGGGAGGACAGGGGGAAGTACTACTGATCTAATCACATACGGGAGAGACAGGGGGGCAGTACTACTGTATCTACATCACATACAGGGAGAGAAGGGGGGGCATATTATCTGTACACATCACAAAAGGAAGACAGGGGCAGTACAAACTGTACCTACATAACAAACGGGAAGAGCGGGGGGCAGTACTATCGTACCTACACACATACAGGGAGAGCCGGGGGGGCAGATTATCTGTACCTACACATGTCAGAGAGAGACGGGAACAGTATTCTTTAACACATCATATACGGGGGACAGGGAGGCAGCTACTGTCCCTACATCAAATAAGGGAGAGACGGGAGGCAGTATTTCTGTACCCTACCCCCAGTACAGGGAAGACGGGGGGCAGTACTATCTGTCCCTAATCATCTACAGGGAGGGCGGGGTTTACTATCTGTCCCACATCTCTACGGGGGGCAGTAATTCTGTACCTCATAAATTACAGGGAGGCATACTATCTGTACCTAATCACATAGGGGGAGAGACGGGGGCAGACTATTGTATTACTAAATAGGGGGTGGGAGACACGGAGGCAGTACTATCTGTCTACATCACATCGCGGGGGAACGGCATACTATCTGTACCTACCATTCGGGGAGGCGTACTATCTGTACCTACATCATCTACGGGGGGCAGAAATTTTGTACCTACATATAACAGAGAGACGGGAAGGCAGTACTATCTGTACCACATCACTACGGGGGAGACAGGGGGGGCGTACTATCTGTATCTCATCATGTACGGGGAGAAACGGGAGGCAGTACTATCTACTAATCAAAATACAGGAGAGACGGGGGACAGTACTATTGTACCTACATCACATAAGGGAGGCAGGGAGGCAGTATACCTTCCCTATTTCACGACAGGGAGGCAGCACTTCTGTTTACCTACATCCATAGGGAAAGAGGCGGGGGCAGTATTACTGTACCTACACCAGTAAAAAGGGAAAACTTATATTGTACCTTTACACCATGTACAGGGGGGACTTTAAAAACTTTTCTACATAAACAAGGGAGGCAGATCCTTTTGTTTTTCAACCCCAATACGAGGGGGAGGGGAGGAGTACTACTGTAGCTACATCACAACGGGGAGGCAGTACTATCTTTTTGCTACATCCTACAGGGGGCCACATCTTTTCCTAAATCCATCAGGGGAGACAAAGAATCGTGCTACATCACCTATAAAAGGGGGGGCCGTACATTTTGTAGTACTTTACATACAGGGAGCGCACTATTTTTACTAAACCTACGGGGAAAGGGCCGACTATCTGTACCACATCACATATCAGGAAGACAGGGAGGCATTACTATTGTACCTACATCACATAACAGAGAGCAGGGGGGGCATTTACTATCTTACCTACTACATATAAGAGGACAGGGAGGATACATTGTACCTACACACATATACAGAGAGACAGGGGGGCAGTAACTTCTGTCCCTACATCACAAACAAAAGGGACAGGGAGGCGTATATTTTTTGAACCACATCACATATACAGGGGGAGACAGGGAGGCGTACCTTCTGTACCTACATACATAAAGGGAGAGACGGGAGGCGTACTATTTTACCTACATCTGTACAAGAAGGAGACAGGGAGGGAGTTTTTATCTGACTACTCACATTCGGGGAACACGGGAGGCGTACTATCTTTTTACCTACATCATGTACAAAGAGACGGGAGGCAGTACATCTGTATCTAATCACATACAGGGAGGAAAAGTTTATCTGTACCTACATTATACAGGGAGGAGCATATCTGTAGCTACACACATACGGAGAGACGGGAGGCAGTACTATCTGTACCTACAATCATATAAGGAGACGGGAGGCATTTACTATTTTTATCAATCATCTACAAAAAATTATCTGTATCCCATACAACGGGGTGAAGACGAAAACCCAAACTATCTTACCTACATCGAAACAGAGAGAAAAAACAAACAAACTTTCCCTTAAACCCCCCTACCTCATTTTACAGAGAGGAAGGGGGCATTTTACTATCGTACCAACATCAAACAGGGAAAAAGGAGGGGAACTATCTGTATCTACATTCACTAAGGGAGGACGGGGAGGCATACTATCTGCCCTACATCACATACGGGGAGGCAGACTATCTTTCCCCTACATCATAACAGGGAGAGACAGGGAGGCAGTACTTCTTTTACCTACATTACAAAAGGGGGGGCAGCACTATCTGTATGTAAATCATTTGCTTGGGGGCTAAGCAAGTTTTTTCCCTTCCAGCATGGGAATTGCCTACATTACCCCCAATTTGGCATTTTTTGCATGTTAGTTTTATGAAAAAAAAGTTCAAAATTATTCGGGGCGTTGAGTAGTAAGAGAATTTTTGGTCTAGATTTCGCTCTGTTCACACTTGGGTTTTGGCCTAAGGTTATAATGGAAGAAACGTCTCCCGAACCCAGAGAGAAAATACCAATGGGGGCTTAAAACCACCAGGGCCCTACATGGGGGGTTGGACTCTGGTAAGAAATGCGTTGTTGTGGGAAGAGAAGTGTGACTTGCGACACGGTTCCTTCTGGCAAAATTGATGGAATTAGTGAAGGAGGCCCAGGACAAAGCTACAAGGTCTATCCTTGACGGACATTCCCACTGACCATTGTTGCCTTCTGTTTTTTTTTCTTCCAGGCTCCCATGAAGTCTGCCTGTCTGCATCTGGATGTCAGCTCCCTTGTTCTGTTCTGAGAAGCTGTTGTGACGGCGCCGGCGGTGCCATGAGGGTTGTGCCTGAAAAGAATGCGGTCCGGATTCTTTCGGGCCGAGAGAGGGGTACGCAGGCGCAGGGAGCCCAGCGACTCCTACAGTGTTTGGTGGAGGACAAAACCCGGTTTATGAAATGGGAGGGCAAGGTGAGTGGTCCTATATAATGGGGTCTGTGGTGTCGGGGACCGTTCACAAAAACTTTATTTGTTTAATTCAGGTATCCTTGGGGTAGCGGAAAAGCAAAGGTTCCCCCAAGGATAAACTGGTTTCCCGCTGGGGGACCCATAGAGATTAACCCAAAGGGACTACATTTGCTCTAGATGATTTCTCTATGGAACTCAAAAGCTAGACCACGCTTTTAAGTAAGGGGGAAAGTGGACAATAGAAAAAAAGGGTTCTCGGGTTGTCTTTTAAATCTCTTGGCCCAAAAAGGCAGTATATCGCAAACCCCATCAGAGCACCTATCTTCACGCTACCTCGTGAGATAGGTTGAACGTCATCGCATAATGCTGTTTAAACAGTCCCTAACTCTCAAGCTGTCCTTAAAGGGGTTTTGCCACAATCTCGTCTCATACCTCCTGCATCCAGCTCTGTGTGCTCAAAGGGGCGTGTTTTTGTTTTAATTGCATATCATGGGCCCCCGAGGATGACATCACCAGGTTCCCTCACTTGGGCAAAAAAAGGTCCGTTTATGTGTAAGTGTGGGGGTTGCTACAATGTAGCTAGAGGTAAGCTTTTGCCTAAGCACAAGGGTCCTCGGTTCAAATCCCCCCGCAGGAACCAAACCTTTGTTTTTTTTTCTTTTATCAATGACAGACCTCAAAGAGGTTTTTTTTTTTTTAAAAATTTAATTTTTCCCGTTGCCCAATTATAAGGGGACAAAGGGAAAGGGGTAGAGTGCAGCACCTGGGGGTTTTAACACTCTGTAGCTCCTGAGAGTAGAGGTGATGTCAAAACTTTGCGCCGGGCTGAGAACCCGCCTGGTGTATCCCCGGGAAAGAGCTGTAAACAATGGATCACTAAAGGAGCGCAAACAAAAAAAAGGCCAAATTTTTTTAAGAAGAAGGGTGAAAAATTTTTTTTTTAATTTTCAAACTTCACTGCAATTTTACGTTTTGGGGGGGGGAAACCCCCTTTAAAGAGGTTGTTCCTTTAGAAATTAGGCATATTGCTGGGAAATGCCATCGGTGTCTGATAGGTTCAGAATGAGCTGAAAGTTTCCGGGGTTTTGGACGGAGTGGTCGTTGGCTTCACCAGCGTGAATGACCAGCACTCTGTTCAGAATGGAGAGGTTGTGGGACTCGTTTAGGAGAGAAGTCAGAGTCCAACCTCTGGGACCCAGATCTATCTGATACTAATGGCATATTCTAGCGATATGCCATCATTGTCTGTCTGAAGTGAGACAACCCTTTAAAGAAACCTGAACCTTTTTTCCTTTTGAATGCCCCAAGCAAAGTCCTGATATCCCTGGGCCCTGGTCTCCCTGTGAAATAATTACTGGACTCGCAGGGGAAAATCTTTATGCAAATATTTTACCTGCCCTGTTCTTGCATCATTAATAGCATCTGTTCTGCTTACCAACTAAGGTGACTGGCACAGATTATAGAGAACACATTAGCAATTAAAAAAAATATTTCATTAGTCATAGGAAACTTTGCATCAGAAAACACAAGTGCCCTGGCTTGAGGACACCTTTGCACTGATTTTTTTTATTGTTAATGTGCCTCCTATGCAACTTTCTAAACATTCGCTATCAAAAACTTCTTATTTTTCTGCAGTGGAATCTGTGCAACAACTTCACTTAGCTGACTGCCATACTTATTTATACAAGTGCTGCAAGCCAAAGAGGATTTTCCGTGCTAGATAACATTGGGACTAATCCTTGTGCAGATGCATGTCCCTGTATTATGGATATCTGCAGCAGAAATTTAAGGTTCAGCCACATATTTACCCTGTAGAGTTAGGAGAAACATATGTACATAGTTTTAGAGATGCTAGTAGAGAGGGGATTTAGATGGTTTTGTATAGAAGAGCAAGACAAACTGTGTAAGAGAGGGAGGAGGGCAACCAGAGTATACATGGGGAGGGGTAGACAGAATATCAGCATCATCTGTGTACAGACAATCCTGGCAAAATCTGCAAGGGGTGAATAGGGGGATGGGTCATACAAGCAGCATCCATGTAAGTAGAATTCGGGCAGAATCTTCCGGTAATGAGGAGGGGGAGGATCAACAGGAACACCCAAAGTTTGGGGAAATCTTTCAGAACTTTAGGGTTTCAGGGGGGAGAGGGCACATAAGCTGCATCAATTTAGGGGAAATCCTGGCAGAGTCTGCAGGGGATGGGCAGGGGGAGAGATCATACAGGCGGCATCAATGTGGGAAGGATCCTGTCAGTATCTTCAAGGGGTGGAGGGGGATCAGTATAAGGAGCTTCAATGGAAGAGATTTTGAGAGAAAATTCAAGGAGATGAAAGGGGGGGAATTTGATCAAAAAACGGAGCATCAATGAGGGAGAATCCTGGCAGAATCTGCAGGAGGTGGAGAGGGGATAGATTATACAGGCAGCTCAAGTAGGGGGAAAACCTGGCAGGAGGTGGGGGGGGGGATAATCATCAGGGCATCAAGTAGGGAGAATCCTGGCAGGAGGGGGAGAGAAGGATAGATCATACAGGCAGCATCAATGTAGGGAGAATCCTGGCAGGAGGTGGGGAGGGGGATAGATCATACAGGCAGCATCAATGTAGGGAGAATCCTGGCAGGAGGTGGGGGGGGGGGGGATGACCCTAAGGCGCATCAAGTAGGGAGAATCCTGGCAGGAGGTGGGGAGGGGGATAGATCATACAGGCAGCATCAATGTAGGGAGAATCCTGGCAGGAGGTGGGGAGGGGATAGATCATAAGGCCACAATTAGGGGGGAAACTAGGAGGTGGGGGGGGGGGAAGATCATACAGGCAGCATCAATGTAGGGAGAATCCTGGCAGGAGGTGGGGAGGGGGATAGATCATACAGGCAGCATCAATGTAGGGAGAATCCTGGCAGAATCTGCAGGAGGTGGGGAGGGGGATAGATCATACAGGCAGCATCAATGTAGGGAGAATCCTGGCAGGAGGTGGAGAGAAGGATAGATCATACAGGCAGCATCAATGTAGGGAGAATCCTGGCAGGAGGTGGGGAGAAGGATGATCATTTGGGAGCATCAATGTAGGGAGAATCCTGGCAGGAGGTGGAGAGGGGGATAGATCATACAGGCAGCATCAATGTAGGGAGAATCCTGGCAGGAGGTGGAGAGAAGGATAGATCATACAGGCAGCATCAATGTAGGGAGAATCCTGGCAGGAGGTGGGGAGGGGGATAGATTTATCAGGCGCATCAATGTAGGGAAATCCTGGCAAAAAGCAGGGGGGGGGGGGGGATAGATCATACAGGCAGCATCAATGTGAGAGAATCTGGGAGGAGGTGAGAAAGGATAGTCATACGGCAATCAATGTAGGGAGAATCCTGGAAAAGGAGGTGGAGAAAGGGGGAAAATTTATACAAGGCAGCCATCAAAATTTTGGGAGAACCTGGCAGGAGGGGGGGGGGGGGGGATGATTAACGCGCACAATGTAGGGAAATCCGGCAGGGGGGGGGGGGGGGATAGATCTTTTCAGGCAGCACAATGTAGGAGAATCTGGGGAAAGGGGGGGAGAGAAGGATAGTCATACAGGCAGCATAATTAGGGAAATCCCGGCAGGGGTGGAGAGAAGGATAGATCATACAGGCAGCATCAATGTAGGGAGAATCCTGGCAGGAGGTGGAGAGGGGGATAGATCATACAGGCAGCATCAATGTAGGGAGAATCCTGGCAGAATCTGCAGGAGGTGGGAGAAGGTAGAAAACAGGCGCATCAATGTAGGGGAAAACCTTGCGGGGTGGAGAGAGGGATAGATCATACAGGCAGCATCAATGTAGGGGGAAAACCTGAGGAGGTGGAGAGGGATAGACTTTCAGGCAGCATCAATGGAGGGGAACCGGCAGGAGGTGGGGGGGGGGGATAGATCTACAGGCAGCATCAAAAGGGGGAGAATCCCGGAGAATCTGCAGGGGGTGGGGAGGGGGATAACATACAGGCAGCATCAATGTGGGGAGAATCCTGGCAGAATCTGCAGGAGGTGGGGAGGGGGATAGATCATACAGACAGTATCGGTGTAGGGAGAATCATGTCAGAATCTTCAGGGGTGGGGTGGGAGAGCTCATACAAGCAGCCTCAATATTAAGAGGATCATGTCAGAATTTTATGGGGGGGGAGGGGGAAGGGTCACAAAGGGGCATCAATGTTGGGGGAATCCTGTCAGGGGCCCTGTGGCCAAGAAAAGGTAAGTGTAAATTTTTTGGCTTTCCTTTTAAAACTAAAAAAAAGGGTTTCGTTAAGAGGACACTGGACAAACTTTCTTCCTAGGAGTAAAAATGGATGCCAAGACTCCTACTTAAGGTATGTTCACACCGCATCTTGTGTCCAAGAATTGCATGTCATTTCTTGGAGCAGATCCGAAAGACGGACCCGACAGACGCGATGCAAACACACAGCGGCGATCACTCATGTGAATGTCGCTGCGTTGCTGGCAGTGTTAAACACACTGCTAATTGTTAGATGCGTGTCTGGGTCTGTTCAGACGAACCCAGACACATATCACAAAAGTGGACACAAGACGCCGTGTGAACCTTACCCCCCGGATGCTCCCGTTTATTCCCGGCTGCCGGTCCTTTCATCCCGGGCTAAAGCAGTGAATATTCATCGTTCACATGACAGCTACAGCCAATTACAGACCACGGAGGTCACGTGCATGTGATATTGTGGCCTGTGATTGGCCGCACCTGTCGCGTGAACGATTAACATTCACTGCTTTAGCCCGGGATGAATGGACCGGGCACGGGTGCGTCTGGGATATAAGTTGGAGTCTTCGCTTCTATATTTACTTATACCCCGACGGCTGAACGAGCATTGATCGGTCCCGGAACATACCTTTAATGTTGGGGTGATCTCCAATACTGGGCCTTAAAGGGGTTTTGCTACAAAGTAAAATTGACGTGGGAAGCTTGCAAATGAAATAACAAACATTTTCACCATTCATTATTATTAAAAAATTCTGCACCGTTTTTGCTTTAGCTGCTCCTTTAGTGATCATTGTTTACAGTTCGTCTCCAGGGGATACGACCAGGCTGAGAGCTTCTTAGTCCTGGCCTGTCAGACATACCCGATTGCCAACTCTGATTCTATCACCGTCTCCTTTTATCAGTTCAAAACTCATACTGGCATTGTGTACAAAAACCCCAGGACTGGGCCTTTCCTGGGCATTCTACTCCCGCCGTCCTTCCTGTGTGCTCCTTCTGGGAGGTAAGTTAGACAATCAAAACAGTGGCAAATAAATTAAAATCAACAAGAGAAACCTCCCAATTGGGGGGGCAAAAAAACACCCTTTAATGGCATAATGCACTTCTATGGGGTTTCCACTTAGTATATATAATCAGTGCAGCCATGGACTGCGTCGTACGGTTGCCCACATGTAAGTAAACCAGCATATTCCTATTACTGCTCTATGGTACCTACTTGGGGTAGCGCAGTGTCAGGTACTATAATAAAGCATATGACAAGTAAGAAATATATTCTAGATATCCTTTCTGGTCGAGTCCTGATCTCACCGTGCTATTGTACATTTAATCACTATGCAGTTTGTTAAAATTGCAGAGAAGGAGACGGGAGGAATCCCCGGTGGGCATGTGACCTTCTCCTGCTGGGATTTCTAGCTTGCAGTTTTAGTTGCAGGAGGATTCTGGTAACAGGAGAGCAGGGCCACCAATGTGATAATGTCAGGGCCCTAGCGAGTTAAGTGCGTTCGGAGCCCTACGGTGCAAGAACCGCAAGGACGCTTCTCAATCACGGCTTCTAGAGCAAACCTTCTGACTGTTGTCTCCTGTCTTGTTTACTTTGCAGAAGGTGGAACTTCCAGACAGTCCGCGCTCTACATTCCTACTGGCATTCAGCCCAGACAGGTGAATTTCATCCTCTTCCATCACACTGCCTGGCAGGCGTGCCCGTAGAAAGCTGCTCAGCCTGCTGGCAGGGGATCATCTACACGAGTCGTCCTTCTCGGCCAAAAAACATAGACTATGTTGATCTGAGCCTGCCTGTTTTACCTAGTGAGCTAGGATAGTGTGCACACATACATGTAGATGTACAGTTGAAACCAGAAGTTTCCATACACTGTATAAAAAGCCCCATCTGCAGGTTTTTCTCACTATCTGAAATTAAATCAGAATAAACCTTCCCCGTTTAGGTCAATTAGGAACCAAAATTATTTATATTTGCCAAATGCAGAAAAAAGAGAGAATTTTTAAGGCGTTTTTATTACTTTCTTCAAAGTCAAAAGTTTCCATACATTTCGTTAGTATTTGGTAGCATTGCCCTTAAACTGTACGATTTGGGTGAGACATTTTGGATCCTTCCACAAGCTTCTCAACAATAGTTGGTAGGAATTTTGGCCCATTCCTCCTGAGAGAACTGGTGTAACTGAGCCATGTTTGTAGCCTTGCTTGCACCGGCCTTTTCAGCTTTGCCCATAAATTTTCGTATTCAAAAAGGCTTTATTGAGAAACATGAAAATGGAACAGCAGGACAAAGCTGTGCATCTGTCATGAGATGATCAAATTAACAATCAGACATCGTTCACACGGCTTATTTGGGCACGGATTGGCGCCGTACTCCGCGCCGGATTTGCGCTTCAGTACGGCGCCAATCCGTCCCTGTCATTACGGTAATCCACTGCTCTCATAGAGAACAGTGGAATTCCGTCGCTCCTCCCCGCTCGGCGAATCCGCCGCGGGGGGGAGAAAGTGACATGCACATTATTTACGGCGCGGACGCGCCGTACACAATGCATTGTCTATGGGGCCGGGAGCGGCGCCCCCGCCGTGCCCCGCCCCCGCCCCGCCCCTTATTCACGGCGGATTTGTGAGCTCAATACGGCTCACAAATCCGTCGGGAATAAGCCGTGTGAACACGGCCTAAGACACATGTAAGAGAGCAGTTTACGTGAGCGCAACAATAATGAACATACAATAGTCCAGTCCTGACATGCGTAAAAGGAAATGAGCAGGAGAGGAGAAAAAATGAAAACAAAAAGGACATCTCCCAAACTTAATCAAAATAAAATTTCTAACAAACCGAGTTAGAAACTGTGCCGTCAATGAGTCCATAAACAAAGCCCAGGGTACCCGCATATGATCACGCGAGAGTATATAGGATAAGTCTGCGATCAGATAAGGACCTATGTCCAGAGAAGAGAGTCAAACAGCATCAGGGTAAATCAACGCAAGCATACAAAATCAGGCATATGTGCCAAATTCAGAGGAACTAGTAAAAACATCCCAGTCTCTCCACACTGCGATCCGTCTCTCCCTAATATGACTGTCATCTGAGCTCAGGTCTTCCATACTCAAGTCCTCCCACTGCTTCTCCTCCTTGCCTGACAATACACACATCCCTGCCCCTCCTCTTCACTGCCTCTCCTTTGCATGTGCACGACCTGGGCAGGACAGAATGCTTCCCTGACCAGTAAACAAACACCGTTGCTAAGCACATGTAAACCAGCCCATTCTCTAACACCGGAGCACTTTGCCAATAGTAACCAAGGACGTACATCCTTAGATTTTTGGTCCCCACATTTTCAACTATGATCTTCGTAGTGAGACAACCCCTTTAAGACAATTTGAAACCAGTTTGGCAGTAGCTTCGGGTTATTGTCCATTTGGAAGACCCATTTCAGCCCAAGCTTTAACTTCCTGGCTGATGTTTTGAGATGTTGCGTCAGTATTGCCACATAATCTTCGTTCCTCATGCAAAACAACCCACAACATGATGCTGCCACCCCCGTGTTTCACAGTTGGGACGGTGTTCTTAGGCTTCCAAGCTTCTCCCTTTTTCCTCCGAACGTAACGATGGTCATTATGGCCAAACAGTTCAATTTTCGTTTCATCAGACCACAGAACATGTCTCCAAAAATGTAGGTCTTTGTTCCTGTGTATTTGCAAACATTAATCTGTTTTTTATATGTGTCTTTTGGAGCAATGGCTTCTTCCTGGCAGAGTGGCCTTTCAGCCCATGTTGACACAGTGCTCGTTTCACTGTGGATAATGACACAATCTCACCAGCTTCCGCCAGCATATTCTCAAAGTCTTTTGTTCTTGGGTTGATATGCACATGTCGGACCAAAGCACGTTCATCTCTGAGACACAGAAACCATCTCCTTCTTCAGCAGTATGATAGCTGGACATTCCCTTCTTGTTTGTACTTGTGTATAATTGTACAGATGAACGAGGCACCTTCAGGTATCTGGAAATGTCACCCAAGGATGATCCAGACTTGTGCAGGTCCACAATTCTCTTCCTGATATCTTGGCTGATTTCTTTAGACTTTCCCATGATGTTACACACAGAAGCAGTGTGTTTATTGTGTGCATTAAAAATACATCCACATTTGTGTCTCTAACTCAGATGTTGCCAATAAACCTATCGGAAGCTTCCAAAGACATGACATTATATGGGCTGTCCCAAATTGTTTAAAGGCAGAGTTATCTTAGTGTATGGAAACTTTTGACTTTGCAGAAAGTAATAAAAATGCCTTAAATTTTCTATCTCATTATTCTGGAATTTGGCAAATATAAATAATTTTGGTAATTCTAATTCATGTCAGATAGCGAGGGAAAACATGCATATGTGTCTTTTTATATAGTGTATATAAACCTCTGGTTTCAACTGTGTGTGTGTGCATGCACCAAATTTACACTGTTATACAAGCTGTACACTGACTACTTTACATCGTATCAGTGTCAGATCTTCAGTGTTGTTCCCTGAACTGATATAATATTTACAGAAATGTGAGGGGTGTACTAACTTTTGTGAGACATTGTATGTAATTTCAGTCAATATGCATGCCACACTGAAATTTTTTACTTAGCAAAAATTTGTAAAATCACGTATCATCTTCTTTACACTCACAAACACTTGCTCCTTTGTGTTCCTCTATCACATAAAGTATCTATATGTTCTTGTGCTATATCTACTCTGGGGCGCGTCGCTCATCTGCACTCTCTTCCCACAGGACCCTGCTGGCATCCACTCACGTCAATCACAACATCTACATAACAGAGGTGAAGACGGGCCGATGTATACATTCTCTGGTAGGACATCGCCGCACCCCGTGGTGTGTCACCTTTCACCCCACTATTCCAGGCCTCATTGCATCTGGTTGCCTTGATGGTGAAGTGCGCATATGGGATTTACATGTGAGTATTTCGGCTTCACACAAGAAGTGTATTACTTGAATTGTTGCCTTTAAAAACTATAGTATGTTGGGTAAGGGTATGTTCACATGGCCTATTGCGGTGCGTACTGTATGTGCCGCAATACGCTGGATGTTTTTAGAAGTATGCGCTGTCCAGCGCGTACTTCTAAAGCCTAGGGGGGCTGGCCCCGACCGGCCCCATTCACTTTCATTATCGGCGGCGCTTAAGCACCGCGAAGAAGTGACATGTCATTATTATGGTCATTATTATTATTATTATTATTTATTTTTTGAGCCCCTGTCCAGAGCGCTGTACATTCAGTTTCATACATAACATAGGTCAATACAAGTAAGGTTTGACAAGTACTTACCTAACAACTGTACAGAGTGTAAGAGTCCCGCCCGTGAGTGCTACACTCTATAAAGGAAGGTGGGAAGACAAGTGTGGAAGGCAGACATGTTGTGGAAAGGATACAGCAGGTTATTGTTGTTGTAGCAATCCTGAAGAGAGGGGTTTTCAGCGCTTTTACTGGTAAGTGGGGAGAGTCGATGTTTGGGGGCAGTGAGTTCCAGAGTGGGGGAAGCAGGGGAGAATCTTGGAGACGGTTGGGGGACTGATGGGGGAGCAAGGAGAAGCCTGTGAACGGGGGTTGCTGACGGGAGATATCTGGAGATTAGCAGAGTGTATGGGGGGAATCAGAAGCCTTTGGGCAAGGTTGCTAATTTGAACTGGTTCGGGCAATGGGAACCAGTAAAGGGGATTGGCAGGGGGAGTGGCAAGAGTACGAGGAAGAGGGAATCGACGGGCACAATTAAAGGGAGGGATTGGAGGGGGACGAGGGTGCCGGGGGAAAGGGCCGCAGAAAGATTTTGCAATAGCTAGGCGTAGAAAACGGGCAGGGACACATTTTGTGCTTTCGAATTAAGGAATGAACATAGGGAGATATTTTTCAGTGAAGCGGCAGGCAGGGGTGAGGGTTGGATGTGCGGTTAAAGACAATTATAAAGGTTACCCCCAAGGCAGCACTTGTAGAGCTGGGAAATGTACCTTTGACGTGAAGAAGATCAGGTGGAGGGATGGAGGGGGGAGGGTAAAAAGATGATGTTCATTTTTCTCCACTTTAGCTTCAGAGACGGAGAAATGGGAGGATGGGGAGGACGACAGTCAGGATCCGGGAGAGTAAGAGGAAAATATCGGGGCCGAGATTAGAGTTGGTACACACATACAGGGGAAATGAAACCCATTGGGGCTATTAGTTACCCACCCAAAGGTAGATTTGCCCAAAACAGTTAAATTTTTTCTTTCATCAACCACGGGACAGTCCCCAAAAAATTTGGTCTCGTCATTTTGCATTTACAAACATAATCGGGCTTTTATATGTTTCTTTTGGATAAGGGCTTCTTTCCGGGAGTCCCTTTTCACCCATGTGTACAAGCTCTTCACGGGATAATACACAATCTCCCCACTTCCCCACATTTTCCCAAAGTCTTTTGTTCGGGGTTGATATGAAAGTCGGACCAAAGCCTTCACCCTTTGAACACAGAAACCCTTTCCTTTTTCACAGTATGTCGCTGGACTTTTCCTTTCTTGTTTGTACTTGTTTATAATTGAAAATTAACGAGGACCTTGGGGTTCTGGAAATTTCACCCAAGGAATCCAGCTGTGCAGGCCCACAATTCTCTTCCTATTTTTGGCTGATTTCTTTAGACTTTCCCGTGATGTTACCACAGAAGCAGCGTACAATACGCACTCATTGTATTCCATGGGAGACAGAGGGAATTCATAGCTCTCTATGAGACCGTAATTGTGGGGCGCATTTCAGGTGTATGGAGGTGCAAATACGCAGCGAAATGCGCCCCGAAATTTAAAACTGTGGACATATCTCCTAAAGGCGCGTTTACACGCAAAGACCAAATCCCGTCTATTTCATGATGGACTTTTTTGTCGGGGGGGGGGGGGGGGGGGGGCGGTTTTGCCCTTTGGGGTTTGCCCCCACATGTACGTGCTGCCAAAAGCGGCAAAAAAATGAACAGGGCCTAAGTTTTTTGGCCCCCCGGGGCGGTGTAAAAAAAAGTCCACGCAAATCCCTGCATGGGGACCGCTGCAAAATTTTCTTTTTGGAATCTATGGGGAGCGTTGCATGTGGGGTTGCCCCCAAATAACCCGCCGGGGGACAACCTAATAATGAGCGGACCACGGGGTATCCTACCCCCTCTTTTTCTGGCGTCCCCTGGGATTTTTTTTATACCCATGTATAAATTTGCAAATGCACGTTGAAATCCAACAAATCCTCTGAATTTGGGTCTAGGATTTTTTTTTTTCTTTTGAATTATTTTTGCCTTGCACCAAAGCTTTTTTCATTTTGCTGGTGATGTCCTTGCACGAGGGCTTACTTTTTGCAGGATGAGTTGCGTTTTGTAATGGGGCTATTTTTGGATTACATTTACCTAATGCCGGGTTCACATCTGTGTCGGAGGTTCCATCGCAGAAACGCCGCCCGGTCTGTTAAAGGAGTGACGCCAACAGCACTTGGCTGACTGCATTGGAATCCGTCGGGTCTTTGTCACGGTAGTCGTCACTGTAACCGAAAATATCACACAGCATGCTGCTTTTTTTTTTTTTTTTTTTTTATCCAAAATTTTTTTTGGAATCACCGTCACAGATGTTATAAAGCGGCCTTATTTATAAACTCTTAAATAACAGCTTTTATGATCGAGGACTCCAACTACCTAGAGATAAGGGGGTTGTGACACACACAAATGTTACAATACTTGGATCAGGTGAGACAGAACTTGATTCCAGTGGGACGTCACACCTGCAGCCGATGATTGGCTGCAGTAATCACATGCCATTGCTTGACCTCACTGTTCAGAGCACATACTTTTGTTTTATTTTCAATGAGCAGCAGTATACAAGAGAGAAAAAAAAAAGAATTTGAATAAAAAAAAAAAGTTATTGGACAAGTCCTTTAAGTTTGATATGTGTAGAGTTTAGATAATGGGCTTTTGTGCGATACAAAAGCTGTAAATCATGAAATGTGGTTGGGTCTGCAGGATTTTTGTCAAAAGAGTCCTGTCAGGTTTTTACTTGTTTTTATTTAAAAATTCTGCCCCAAAAAACCTTTTTAAACCTATATATCCCAGGCTCCTTCTCTCCTTATCATAAAAACCCATATATCACAGCTCGTTTCCCCCTTTATCATATAACCTATATACCAGAGCTCAGTTTCTCTCCTCTATCTTTAAACCCAAATATATACAGAGTCGTTTCCTTTCTATCATGAACCCTTATATCACAGAGCTCAGCTCTCTCTTCATCATATAACCCTATATACACGAGCTCAGTTTCTCTCTCTATTTTAAAACCCCTATATACCAGGTAGTTTCCTCCCCTCTTCAAAACCCCTATATATCCAGAGCTCAGCTCTCTCTTTTCATTAACCTATATATCACAGAGCTCACTTCTCCTTATCATAAACCCTATATATCACAGAGCCCACTTCCCCTCAAATCAATAAACCCTATATATCAAGACTCGTCCTCTCCTCTTTAAAACCCTTTATATACAGAGTCACTTTTTTCCTCTATCAATAACCCTTATATCACAGTCCTTCTCTCAATTTTTTCCTTTATGGGTAAGCGGGTTTACAAATAAAAAAAGTAGCTCTTCCTTTCATACCTTAAAAGGCTGCTTCTTTCCCAAATAAACCTTTCCGGGGCTAGTCCCTTTTCTTAAACCCATTAAAAGGAGCGATTCGGTAAGTTCGTTATATAGAGACACTATTAGGCTGTAGGCTCTGATCTCAAAAAAGGCGGCGTGTGCCCCACCCCGTCCTAATTTTCTTTCAAATTTTTGCTTTAGCACGTACTGTGTCAGTTTCTAAGCAATGTACTGGTTGATGACCATGACAGTCTAAGGGGGTTTAATTTAAAATTAGGCAATAGAGGGGACCGACAAAGTTTTTTTTCTTGGAGCTGTTCTTCCCCCCGAGCCAACGGTCATGTTTTCAAATTATTGACAATAATTTACCTTTTTGCAATTTTAAGGTAATTCTAAAAACATGAGCTGTTGGTGGAAGTTGATTAACTCTGTTATAGAGGACACTGTCGTCTGACCTCATGAGCTGTTGGGGAGAAGGGGTTGAGGGGGAGTGATGCCTTGCTATCCCCAAACTAGTGTAGAGGCTAGTGGCTCCTGCTACACTTACAGTATACTTACTTTGATGTGCTGTACAGGATGCACAGTGTGATGTGGGGGTTGAGGAAGAAGAATCCTGTGCCCCCCCCAACACCAGGACTTTTTGGGCTTTCACACTTCTCCTTCCAAAAGGGGGTGGGTAAGAAAAGCCATCTCACCAAACTTTCCACTGTCCCGCCCCTTAATTTTGAAGAGCTATTTTTTTAAACTAAGAAGATCTTCTATACATACTGATAGATAGAATTTTAACACAAATTTTTTTTTAACTGAAATTTTTTAAACCCAAGAGGGGTCTACTTACGTTTTGTGTGTGGTGGCCATCTCCTCAAATTTCCCCTTTCCCTGTCCCCCTGTTTTTTTCATAGTGATTTAACCGGATTTTTAGTGTGTGTGTGTATTTTTTTTTTTTTTGTTTGTTTTTAATATAATATTTATAATAAATTATATATAAAATTAAATTTTTTATAATAATAACATCAACAAAAAACACCAACAACAACAAAAACAACATAATATACAAAATATAAATAAACAATGGATAAAATCCGAAGGCCCGGCACAGTGGATGATTTTAGGCATCTCTTATAATATATACCTACACTCCTATACATACTCAGATGTCTAGATACATACAGATTACGGTTAAAAATCCCTACAGCCCCGGACAGTGGATAGTTTTTTAGGCGATGGGCTCATTATAATATATTACATAATATTAAAAATTTGCGTCTTGTCCGGGTCAAGATTTTGCTCTTAAGTGGATGCCTTTTCTATTACAGTCAGACGGTGTATCTTTTAGTAGATTCATATTGGCTTCTTTATATCATAGCGTTGTTTATGCTGCTTCCCTCCCCATGTGCTATAGGAGCCCTTCCCCATAATAAATCCCTCTGATTCAACCATTATGCAGCCAAAATGGGAGAAATCTTGGTCAACACCAGGGTTCATTTCCACCAGACTGTTTTTCTCGCTGCCTCACATTTATCTCATTAGCAGAATCCTACTTTTATTTCGGACCCTCCGCCCCCCCCTGAGTTGCTGACAGGTTTGAGCCCTCATTGTGCATTCCTTGCATTCAGCATCCTCACCCCGGTAGATTTTTGTTTGTCACAGCAGCTTGTTAGTATATAATGTAAGTACATGTCATGCTGGGTGTCACAGTCCCTGTTAAGTTTAGCTTTTTGCTACCTGTCATTGTAATACATTACGGGAAGCCTGGAAAGGATATAATTGTCAGGAGAATGTCCTCATTGTGTCTTAGCCTCCATCATTGATGAAAGCGCTCCGCTGTGTAATCTTGCACATTTATTGGAGAGCGAGGAATTTGCAGCTGTTCCTACTTGAGCCATTGTTCACCTGTTTCTTGAAGCCTTTGATCCCTTGACAAGATAACAAACCGCTCTTTGGTGTGCATGGGATCCAGAGTGCGGTAGCATGCTATTTTTAAGATGCTTTCGACTCCAGTCAGAGCACCTTGGTGTTCATCTGCTGCTTTTGTTTCTTGCGTGCGCCCCCCCCCCCCTCCACCCCCATATCTGAAGATGACTTCTCTAGTAGAAACTACTGCGCCAGACATAGGAGCTTAGTAATTGGTAACTTACCTGTCAAGAGTTTTAACACTATGTAAAAACTATTCCTTTAAATATTGCACCAGCTGCAATAAGCCGTGTCCCACGCTTCACTTATTTGGAAGACTTGGGATGTATTCATACCTGTTGGCTTTGCACATTGCAAATTGAACTCGTGCTTTATTACAAGATCCATGCTTTAAGGGGGGGTGTTTTCATCATGTTTAACAGAGCCTGTTCTTGACAGCCAGCTTCAGGCTCCCACTTGATGGTCAGGCTGTGGGTGGTTCTACAGCAGTGACAGACATTTCAGCTCTGCTATTCCTAGCCGAGTCTGTTAGAGGGACACTGGTGCTGGAAAGGTCTAGACAGCGGAACAGAAAGCTACAGAATTTTAAAGGGTTATAGTTTTGTCAGTAAGGAACATAAGCTACTGTGCTGCTGGTAAGACATAGCAGGTAGTGATTGGCAGTGTAGCAGTGCCCCTCTACAGTACAGTGAGTTACTACATGTCCTGTACTGCTCTTACATGTATTAGTGAGGTGCATGCAGTGATTGGTGGTCTATAGCCCCTATCTACAATACAGTGCAGTACTACATGTCCTGTACTGCTCGAACATGTATTAGTGAGTTGCATGCAGTGATTGGTGGTCTAGTAGTGCCTCTCTACAGTACAGTGAGTTACTACATGTCCTGTACTGCTCTTACCTGTATTAGTGAGGTGCATGCAGTGATTGGCGGTCTATAGCGCCTCTCTACAGTACAGTGCGATACTTCATGTCCTGTACTGCTCTTACATGTATTAGTGAAGTGCATGCAGTGATTGGTGGTCTAGTAGTGCCTCTCTACAGTACAGTGCGGTACTACATGTTCTGTACTGCTCTTACATGTATTAGTGAGGTGCATGCAGTGATTGGCAGTCTAGTAGTTACTCTCTACAGTACAGTGCGGTACTACATTTTCTGTACTGCTCTTACATGTATTAGTGAGTTGCATGCAGTGATTGGCGGTCTAGTAGTGCCTCTCTACAGTACAGTGCGGTACTACATGTCCGTACTGCTCTTATATTATTAGTAAGTCGCATGCAGTAATTGGGGGTCTAGTAGGCCTCTTACAGTAAAAGTGTGGGTACTACATGTCCTGTACTGCTCTTACATGTATAGTAAATTGCATGCAGTAATTGGCGGTCTAGTAGCGCCTCTCTACAGTACAGTGCGGTATAACATGTCCTGTACTGCTCTTACATGTATTAGTGCAGTGCATACAATGATTGGGAGTCTAGTAGTGCTTTTCTACATTACAGTGCGGTACTACATGTCCTGTACTGCTCTTACATGTTTTTAGTGAGTTGCAGCTGTGATTGGGGTTATTTAGGCCTCTCTACAGTACAGTGCGGTACTTTTGTCTGTACTGCTCTTACATGTATTAGTGAGGTGCATGCAGTGATTGGTGGTCTAGTAGCGCCTCTCTACAGTACAGTGCGGTACATGTCCTGTACTGCTGTTATATGTACCAGGATGAGCGGCTCCTTTGGGCACCAGGGGAGAGCCCCATTTTCTTTTTTTTTTTTCCTGAAACATTGTTTATACCAATTTCCCATAGAATTCTGATTTCCGCAATGGTCATCCCGGAGCCAAGTAATATTGTATAATGAGTGATCACTATATTGATCACATTTTATGAGCCAATTACAATGGCACACTTTTTATTGTTCCAGTTTATCTAAAATGAAAAATTCGGCAACTTGTTTAATAGTCTTGGATACAAACCTCCTGTGCAGGCCTGTGCGCCTCCATGACTAGAGACTACAAACCTGTGTAGTCTGATACTGCAGTCATGCTCTTGTCCATTTTGTACCTTACTCTTTGTTAGGTTAGCAAGAAGTAGGAAACGAGGGGAAGGGAGCGGGACTGCAGGGTCTGACTACAAAAGGTTTGTTTGCAGTCTGTTACTATGGAAACACATAGCTCTACATAAGCACTTTAGACACAGAACAATAAATTTGGTTAAATCAAAGCTCTTTGAGAAAATTGCTTAAATGGGTGTTCCCACCATATCACTAGGATATGCCATCAAAGTGTGATAGGTGCAGTTCCCACCTACATCCAGTACGTCCGCACCTATCTTGGGAATGGGCCCTGATAGTTATGGAGCAGAATAGAAACCTGGTCGCACTTGCATGGAGCTTTCCGTTTTGTTCCTTGGGTTTCTCGGTAAAGCTGAACACAGCTGGAACTCTCATTCAACAGAATGGAAGGGGTATGCAAGCGGAAGTTCTCTTCTGAAAAGAAGATTTTGGGGCCGCTCCCGAGATGGGTGCGGGTTCAATATGTGTTATTTTTGCATTTTAGATGCATTGGACCAATAACCATTGACTGTGGATCTCCTTTTAATAAGGCATGCACCTGTGTAACTTATTGGAGTTTCAGCATTATCCGAATAAGCTTTCATTTAACATATTATAAAATGTTCTGTGAGTTTCTAATAAACTTTGTATGAAAGCTGCACTTTATAAAAAAAAAAAAAAAAAAAAGTTTGAAAAAATATGTTATGCCGTTCAAAAAGGGTTTTTTTGGTCGCTTGTAGTTTTCCCCCAAAAGCCAGGGGCCCCCAACTCCAGCCCTAAAGGGGCCCCCCAAAGGTCATGTTTCCTCAGTGTTGCAAGGTGGTTTCATTATAGTCGTGCATGAGTAAGGGCACGATTTGCCCAAAAAAAAAAAAAATTTTAAAAAAAAAGAAAAAAAAAAAAAAAAAAAAAAATTTTGGGGCTGGGACGGGTTGGGGAACACTGCCCTAAACCATTCCTTTTTGCAGCAGTTAAAGGGAGCCTGTCACATTGAACCTGCTATCTGTTCTGCTGGAAGCCTGTTAGGTTATGTCTCCACCGCACACATTTTCAGGTCGTCTTTTCGGCGTTTTTCGTTTTTCTAAAACTGCTAAAAAAAAAAAATGACCTGAAAACAGATCCCATAGACTTTAATTGTAAAAACGTCCTGAGTTCCCCAGAACATTTTTTTTTTTCCCCATGCTCGTTCTTCCTGTCGGTCGTTTTTTGTACCATGTTGCAGAAAATTAATTATTGGAGTCTATGTAAAGCGCTGGACATTTTTTGACACGGTTTTTGGATAGTTCTAGAAAAAGAGAAAAATGATCAGCTCACCAGCCAGCTTCTTTCGCCCCTGATTCTATGGCAGGAACTACACCCAGTATTAATTCGGTGCATCAGAGGAAAGTTAGAATAGGAAGTACCTTAAAATATAAATTTTTATTAATGTCAATAAAAATGTAGAAAAATAAAAAACGGACTTTTGCTTCTTTTTTAGGCCATGTCCACACGACTTAATTGCGGGGCGTAATTACACCCCACAATTACGCCGTGTGAACGGAAGGGGGGGGGGGGGGCGGCACCTCACCGGGCCATAGACTATCATTACTAGCGGCGCGTATACGCCGCTAGTAAATGACATGTCACTTATCTCCCCCCACGCCGAGAGGGGAGAGGAGACGTAATCCATAGTTCTCTACGAGAATTGTGGGTTACCGTAATGACTGGGACGTATTTCAGCCCGTAATTCGGTACGGCGCGAAGTACGGGCTGAAATACGTGCCCAAATACGCCATGTGAACATGGCTTTAGAGGACAGGTATTTTTTTGTCACATTAAGGCCGTGTTCACACGGCTTATTCACGGCGGATTTGTGAGCCGGATTGCGCTCGCAAATCCGGCGTGAATAAGGGCCGGGACGGGGGCGTGGCCGTAAATAATTGATGTCCACTTTCTCCCCCCGCGGCGGATTCGCCAAGCGGGGAGGAGCGACGGAATCCACTGTTCTCTATAAGAGCAGGGGATTACCGTAATTACTCCGACGGATTGGCGCCGTACTGCAGCGCAAATCCGCGGACAAATAAGCCATGTGAACGAGGCCTAAGGGTGAGGTACCGGTTGGGGACGCCCTTATTGGGGCGATCACCCCATTTTTGTAGGCTAGGCTGTTTTTGACCTTGGGTTTTGATGAGCGTTGTCCGTATTTTTATTGACATTAATAAAAGTTATATTTTAAGATACTTCCTATTCTAATATATACTTCAATACGCAGGAGGATTGGTGGGCAGTATTAGCCTACTTTTTGGGTTTCAGCATTGGAGGAAAGGAAACCATCCGGCTGTGAATGGACTCGAGACCAAAAACTTTATGAAATGTTCTCCAGCACTCTTATGCTAGTGAAAAAAAAATCGCACTTTATTGTAGACTTAGATTAAAAACATGATTAAAAATCACAAAAGAACACATACAAAAGGTAAATTGTCTACGCGTTTCGAGCCCATAACCAAATGGCTCTTAATCGTGACCGTACTGTTGTATACAAAGAAACTCTAATTAGCTGAAGGCAAACATCTGAGTATTAACCCTTACATGAACATTTTAGAAGTAAACGGTAACGCACAATATGTGCCAAGCATGTATTAAACATCCACATAAAGAGATTTTAATAAATATACATGAGATCCGTGCGATAATTTAATCCATTAGGATATCGTGTATCCAAGGTCGATATCCCAAACGCTTACAATTTTTTTTTTTATATTGGCTTTCCAATCTCCACCTCTATCTGGCTTATTTTTTTGTATGTTTATGCGAAAAAAATGACAAGGGGTTTAACAACGTATATGGATTTTGAATACTTTAAAAAATGGCCAGAAAAAGTGCCAAAAAACTTGTCGGAAACACAGCTGCTTTGGACAAAAAAGTTCAGAGCAGATTTTAGGTATTGGTTTTTGACAAGTTTTTTTTGTCCTATGCTGTTTGGCCCTAGCCTTAGGCTGCCTTCACACGGCAGGTTGCTTTGGGGGACGGTTCTGTCCGTGATTTGCTGATTATATGAAAAAAACTTTGCGATTCTTAGTTCACATGTTTTGATCAAAAAATGCTTAAGCCACCCCCGGCTCCAACGTGATCTCAAGGCGGGTGGTCCTACTCTATCTTTACCTCTCACTAGAGTCAAATTCAGACTTCTCATTGGGTCAACAGACCTCCATTATCCAGAGAGAAAAATAGAAAAAGCACCAACCTTGTAAGCTGATTCAATCGTTCCCCTTAACCACTGACATGTTGATGTTCCGCCCGAAAACCGGGCAGAAGAATGAACATGTTCTAAGTTTTTCGTTATGCCGGTGGTGTAAAAAAAAATGTCCAAAGCAAAATCCGGGCAGTGTGGACTGCTGCACTGATTTTCTATTTAAATCAATGAGAGGGGTTGACGGTCGCTTTACAGGCTGTTTTTAAATCCGAAAACAGTCTGTAATACTGAAAAACCTGCCGTGTGGACAAGCCCTCATAGAGCAGGAGGGGCTGAACAGATTGATATAGTGCTCTGTGGGGAAACATTCAGTAGGGCTTGTATTTTATTCATTTAAAACTCTGCTTAATTTTGAGTTAAGGAGTCCAGTGGGCGGTCTTATCCGTGATCGGCACCCTTCCTTGTATAAGTGTGCATACAGAGATGGCTGTCAATCATTGAGGACACCGCCCACTGGACTCCTTAACCAAGAATAAGCAGGGATTTAGCTGAATAAATTACAAGATCTACTGATTTTTTTTCCTTATAAAACTATATATCAATCTACTCAGTTCCCCTGTTTTTTAAACAGGTTTCAAGTAGTTCGTTTGCAGGCTAAAAAGTACGGGTTTTCCCTTTTAATCCAAAGGTGTCCTCCTCCTATTGCAGATCAACAACTTCTGCTGCTGGGGAAATAAGAATGGCAGCGAAACCATCCAGGTAGCAATGCAAGTCTTTGGATTCCTCAAACCCAGCCCTTTTTGGTTTCCCACAGTTTTGGTACGTTTTGCCCTCTTGGCATTACCTTCTTACGGGCTATTGTAAAACCCCTCAAACCCAGCGGGTTTAAGTTTGCAAAATTAAACACTGGCCACCAGGGGGGAAAAGGAAAAAAAGCCGTCCAGGTTATCTTCCCCCAGATGCTGCAGAGCTGCTTCTAAGCCCCAATTTTACCCTTTTTTAATTTCCGGGAAAGGGTTTTTTGCGGGGAGGGTTGGTATCTTTTTTGGCCCCTTTTTTGATGTTACGGAATGTTAAAGATTTTAACCCTTTTTTCTTTTCCCCCATCTCCAGCAGTTTCCATTGCCCTGTGTGGTGGCCCTATACCGCAGCTAATGGCTTAAAAAAGATTATTGTCTTTTTCCCAATATGAATTTACTTTTTCAAAACTAACATACAAATTCCTTTTTTTTATTTGAAATCTGAAAGGAAATTTCCACATGGAAAAATTGAAACGACATTGCCTTGTGAAAGTTTTGGGGCCCCCTTTTGAATTTTTCAACCTTTTGCCAAAATTTCAGGCTTAAAAAACATAAAGATATAACATTTTTAAATTTTTTTTTGAAAAAACCCCAAAAAGAAGGGGGGACACAAAACGTGAAGTGGAACGAAATGTATTTGATATTTTAAACTTTTGTAAAAAATAATGTGTGTGTGTATTAGCGTTGGTGTGTATGTATGGTGTTGTGTTTAAAGTATTGGGGTGTTGTGTGTATGTATGCTGTGTGGGGTTTTTGTATTTCGTGTTTGTGTGTAGGGATGCGGTGTGTGGGGTATTTGCGTGTGTGTGTGTTTTAAAGTTTGCGGTTGTGTATGTATGTGTGTGTGTGTATGTATGCGTGTGTGTGTGTATGTATGCGTGTGTGTGTATGTATGCGTGTGTGTGTATGTATGCGTGTGTGTGTATGTATGCGTGTATTAAACGGGGGTGTATGCGGGTTTTGTGTGTATGCGTTGGGTGTGTTTGCGTGTGTTTTTTTTTGCGTGTTTTTGTTTGCTGTTGTGTAATGCGGGGGTTGTGTTTGCGTGTGTGGGGTTTATGCGTGTGGTTTGCGTGTTTTGTGTATTTCGTTTTTGGGGGTATGCGTGGTGGGGTATTTCGTGTGTGGTATGCGGTGTGTGTATGCGTGTGTGTTTATGCGTGTGTGTATGCGTGTGTTTGTATGCGTGTGTGTGTATGCGTGTGTGTGTATTTAAGCGTGTGTGTGTGTTTGGGGTGTGGGGTTGGGGTTTTTTTTGTGTGTGTATGCGTGTGGGGTTTTATGCCCTTTTTGGTTTTGTGTATGCGTGTGTGTGTGTATGCTTTTGGGGGGGTGTGGGGGGGGGTTTTTGCGTGTGTGGTGTAAAGCCCTGTGTGTGTGGGATGGTGTGTGTGTGTATGGTTGTGTGTTTGCGTGTGTGTTGTATGGTGTGTATGTATGCGTGTGTGGGGATGTTTTCGTGTGGGTATGTATGCGGTTTGTATGTATCGTGTGTGTATGTAGGGGTTTGTGTATGTATGCGGGGTGTGTATGTTTGCGGTGTGTATGTATGCGTGTGTGGGAAAGAAAGCGTGTGTGTATGTATGCCCTGGGGTGTATGTATGGGGGTGTGGTAAAGTATGCGTGTTGTATGTATGCCCTGTGTATGATGCCCTGTGTATGTATGCGTGTGTATGTATGCGTGTGTATGTATGCGTGTGTATGTATGCGTGTGTATGTATGCGTGTTTTAATGTTATTTCGGGGGTTTTATGTATGCGTGTGTAGGGATGCGTGTTATGTATTCGTGTGTTTTTTTGAGTGTGTTTTTGTAAAGGTGTGTGTGAGAGCGTGTGTGTGTATGCGTGTTTGGTGTAAAGCATGCGTGTGTGTGTGTAAAAATGCGTGGGGTGTGTGTTTGTATTTCGTGTGTTTGGTGTTTGTTTTGGGTTGTGGTTTTGGGTATGTATGCGTGTGTGTGGGTGTGTATTTCGTTTTGGTGGTGTTTTGTGTAAGGGTGTGTGTGTGTGCGGGTATGCGTGTGGTGTGTGTTTTTTAAGCGTGTGTTTGTGTGTGTTATGGCCCTTGTGTGTGTGTGTGTGTATGCCCCCTTTTGTGTGTGTGTGTTTTTTTTTGTGTGTTTGTGTTTGTTTGCGTGTGTGTGTGTATGTATGCGTGTGTGTGTGTATGTATGCGTGTGTGTGTGTGTGTATGTATGCGGGGTTTTGTGTTTTGTTAAAGCGGGGTTTTTGGTATGTATGCGTTTGGTGTATTTCCCTGGGGTGTGGTGTGGGATGCGTGTTTGTGTGTTGTATGGTGGGGTGTGTGTGTGTGTGGTGTGTTAAAGTAGTGTGTGTGTGTATTTTGTGTGGGTGTGTGGGGTATGCGTGTGGTGTGATGTATGCTGTGTTTTTTGGGTTTTTAAGCTGGTGTGTGTGGTGGTTGTGTGGTGTGTGTGTGTGTATTATGTGTGTTGTATATATATGTATGTGTAATATACACTCCCCGGGCCCCACTTTTTTTGGTACCCCAGCATAACGGGTTTGGGACCCCCTTTTTGCCTCAAAATCCCTCAATTTTTCGTGCATAGATTCCACAAGGTTTTTGCAACGATGCTCAATTGGTACCCAAGGGGCCCAAAGAGTGCCAAAGAAAATATTCCCACACCATGACACCACCCCCACCACCGAACCGTTGATAAAGGGGGTGGATCCATGTTTTTCATGTTGTTGACCCCAAAATTCTGCCCCTCCCATCCAATGTCGCAGCAGAAATCGAGACTAAATCAGACCAGGCAACGTTTTTCCAAATCTTCTACTGTCCAATTTCGATGACTGGCAAATTGGGAGCCTCATTTCCTGTTTTTAGCTGAAAGGGTGGCCCCCGGGTGTGGTCTTCGCTGCTGTAGCCCATTGCCTCAAATTCGCCGACTGTGCTTCAGAGATCCTTTTTCTGCCTACCTTGGTTGTAAGGGTGGCTATTTGAGTCATGTTCCCCTTTCTATCACTCGAACCATTGCCCATTCCCTTTAAACCTTGGGCATCAACAAGGCATTTCCGCCCAGGACGGCCGCCACGGGATGTTTTTTCTTCTGACCATTCTCTGCTGATCTCCTGGGATTTTCACGCACAACCATCTCTAGGGTTTACAGTTTCTGAAATACTCAGACCAGCCCTTCTGGCACCAACAACCATGCCACGTTCAAAGGGCCCCAAATCACTTTCTTTCCCCTATGATGTCGGTTTTTAAATGCAGGAGATTGTCTTGCCATGTCTAATGCCCAAAAGCATGAGTTCCCCCGTGATGGCTGATTAGAAATTAAGTGTTAACGTGCTTTGGGCAGGTGCACCCAATAAAGTTGGGCCCCTGGGGTTTTATTATTTTGTATATATTTGGGTTATATATTATTAGTATTGTAATATATATTATATATATATATATATATATATATATAAATTATATATATATATTATATTATGCAATATAAAAATCTTATATAATATTTAAAAAATATAAATATATAATAGATAAAAATAATAAAATAAATTTATTTTTTTTTTTTTTATGTGATGCCCCACTAGGCTATTACAACAAGGCATGCCAATGCTTATTGCCTAACTTATTTCAAAAGAACAATGGGGCTGTTTGAACATGTTGGGCGTATGCCCTGGGAGCAGTGCCAGTGTGTCTGTCAAGTGTGCACTGCAAACACAATGAAAGCTAATAATAATCCTTTGCTTTAGCCAACATTGCTGCAGTACAACGTGTCGTGCCCAGTGTATTATTCAATATATAGTATAGAGAGCTGCTGTCTGTACCCATATCCCCGGTTTTGTGTCTTATTTTCGACTCCAAATGCTTTTGTTATTTTACAGAGTGATGAAGAATCCGAGATCCCCCTGGATAGTGCGGAGATTCCCATCTACCGACAGCGCTCCCTGTTGCAGACTCAGCCAGTCCGTCGCACGCCGCTGCTCCACAACTTCCTGCACATGCTCTCATCACGCTCATCGGGCACCCAGGCTGGAGAGCAGCCTCCTGTACAGGATTCGGCCACCCCCTCCCCACCGCCGCCACCTCCACCCCCTCCCGCAACCACAGAAAGCAATCAAAGGCTTATTTATACTCGTATCCGAGACCGAGCCCCAGGTGTGGCCACTCCATGCTGCCAAGACCCCAGTATGTTGTGCCTCTGCGTCCGTTGCTCTAGCGCACGGTTGTCTTCTTCCCTTTTCCCCCACCCTGAAGCGCCAGGTACTCCCTCCACTTCTTCGGGGGCTACCTCCACTTCCTATGCTCCAGTACAAACAGACCCCCAACATTCTTTGGAGCGGCAGCAGCACCAGTCCTCTGCCCAGCACGATCATGGACTGCTAAGCCGACCTTCTGCCTTCAGCAGCGTGCACAGCAGTACAGCTGGTAACACGCTACGCAGTCTGAGCCTGGGACCTATGCGCCGCTCACTTTCTGGGCAGCCGTCGCGTTATCAGCAGCCAACCACTGATCTAGGTGGTTCTGAGTGGACTCGTACAGTACTTAGTATGGGATCCCGTTCTGAGATGGAACCCATGCCTCCTCCCCGGACGAGTGCCTCATCCGTAAGCCTGTTGTCTGATCTGAGGCAACAGGAAGGTGAGGCCTCCTCATCTGTGTATACTTCAGCAACAGAGGGCCGAGGGTTTTCCACCACCGAGCAAGATGGCTCTGGCAGTCAGCCACCTGTACTCCCCACCACCTCCCGAACAGAGCTGCAGTGTGACCTGAGGCGGTTCTTCCTCGAGTATGACAGGCAATATGACCTAGAACCTGGAGCTCCTGGGACAACGCCGGGACAAACTCATGAGATGCTTAATAACAATCTGGAACCCGAGCAGCCGGGTCCTTCACATCAGTCAAACCCGACACATGGTGAAAGTGCTGCAAATCAGCCCAGGGGGCACATGAATCGCTGTCGTGCATGCCACAACCTGCTGACATTCAACAATGACACTCTGCGCTGGGAAAGGACACCACCAACTTACCCAGAAAGTGCGGGCATGCCCTCCTGGCAGCCACCCCCGGTTCCTTCACCAAGCACTTTCCAGGCTGGTCTGGCCGCTGGCAGCACGGAGCAGCCTGGTGCCACAGGGGTCGAAAGACCTGATCTAGGAAATCTACCTAGTGGCAGTGGACGTTTGGAAACTGGGACGACACAGGAAGAAAGAACAGTGGGTGTAGCTTATAATCCTGAGACTGAACACTGGGAACGGGTCTACAGTCAACCTGCTACTGTTAACAGAGCTCCGAATGTATCCCAAGAGGCCTTACCACAAGATCTCCATGAAGAGAGCACAGAGGAGGACTCCCTTAGAAGGTAAGACGTGCTTGGATGTCACTGGGACTTATTAGGAGGTTTTACGATACAGAAGGTACTCTTTAAGCAGCACCCGTGACACCTCCCGACATGTCAGTTATAGTAAATCCTTATGTTCCCTGTAAAGTAACAATTCTGCAGCCTCTTCTCCTAGAACTCTGTGTTGTGCTGGTCCTCTGTTATTCCTCCTAGAAATGTGTTACTGAATCGGTCAGCTGGGTGTTACCATTCCAGTTTTCAAGCGGCGTGTCGCTGCAAACATTGGCCGTCGGCTCTGGTCTGGGCTCCGGTCGGCTCTGGTCTGGGCTCCGGTCGGCTCTGGTCTGGGCTCCGGTCGGCTCTGGTCTGGGCTCCGGTCGGCTCTGGTCTGGGCTCCGGTCGGTTCTGGTTTGGGCTCCGGTCGGCTCTGGTTTGGGCGCCGGTCGGCTCTGGTTGGGTTGGTTGGGCTCCGGTCGGTCTGGTCGGCTCTGGTTTGGGCGCCGGTCGGCTCTGGTTTGGGCGCCGGTCGGCTCTGGTTTGGGCGCCGGTCGGCTCTGGTCTGGGCGCCGGTCGGCTCTGGTCTGGGCGCCGGTCGGCTCTGGTCTGGGCGCCGGTCGGCTCTGGTCTGGGCGCCGGTCGGCACAACAAAGAAACCGCACAACAAAGAGATCTAAGGAAAGATTCTCTAGAATTACTATTTTATGGGGAATACTGGTATTTACAAAAACGTGAAGTGAGGACGTATGGCTAAAATATGGCATAAGAGTACGATCGTTGGGGGTCTGATCTGAGCTTCCCATGATCCTGAAGGTGACTGGGTAAAATGCGTTTTAGTGTTGTGGCCCTTTATAGCTTTGCTCATCACAACAGCAGCCAAACGACCCACTATATTAGGGGATTGCAGCTCGCCTCCATTCAAGATGATAGAGATTTTCTGCAGTAATCTGCACTGCCCAGAAGCAGTACGGCCATGTCTCCCGAGTACAGCTTTACAGTCGGATTTTTAAGCGGATTCAGTATTTAGAATCTGCAAAAAATCCAGCCGTAACCAGTGCCCCATAGACCGCAATAGAAAATCCAGCCGTAACCAGTGCCCCATAGACCGCAATAGAAAATCCAGCCGTAACCAGTGCCCCATAGACCGCAATAGAAAATCCAGCCGTAACCAGTGCCCCATAGACCGCAATAGAAAATCCAGCCGTAACCAGTGCCCCATAGACCGCAATAGAAAATCCAGCCGTAACCAGTGCCCCATAGACCGCAATAGAAAATCCAGCCGTAACCAGTTTCCCCATAGACCGCAATAGAAAATCCAGCCGTAACCAGTGCCCCATAGACCGCAATAGAAAATCCAACCGTAACCAGTGCCCCATAGACCGCAATAGAAAATCCAACCGTAACCAGTGCCCCATAGACCGCAATAGAAAATCCAACCGTAACCAGTGCCCCATAGACCGCAATAGAAAATCCAGCCGTAACCAGTGCCCCATAGACCGCAATAGAAAATCCAACCGTAACCAGTGCCCCATAGACCGCAATAGAAAATCCAACCGTAACCAGTGCCCCATAGACCGCAATAGAAAATCCAACCGTAACCAGTGCCCCATAGACCGCAATAGAAAATCCAGCCGTAACCAGTGCCCCATAGACTGCAATAGAAAATCCAGCCGTAACCAGTGCCCCAAGACCGCATAGAAAAATCCAGCCGTAACCAGTGCCCCATAGACGGCAATAGAAAATCCAAACTGTAACCAGTGCCCCATAGACCGCAATAGAAAATCCAAACAGTAACCAGTGCCCCATAGACCGCAATAGAAAATCCAAACTGTAACCAGTGCCCCATAGACCGCAATAGAAAATCCAAACAGTAACCAGTGCCCCATAGACCTCAATAGAAAATCCATCTGTAACCAGTGCCCCCTAGTCCGCAATAGAAAATCCAGCCGTAACCACGTGCCCCATGAACTTGCATAGCAAAATCCAACCGTTAACCATGCCCATAGACCGGGCAATAGAAAATCCACGAACCAGTGCCCCATAGACCGCAATAGAAAATCCAACCGTAACCAGTGCCCATAGACCGCATAGAAATCCACCGAACCATGCCCCCCAAAACCCAAAAGAAAATCCAAACCCAACCAGTGCCCCTAGACCGCAAAGAAAATCCAACCCTAAATGCCCCCTAACCGCAATAGAAAATCCAACCGTAACCAGTGCCCCATAGACCCCAAAAAGAAAACCCAAACCCTACCATGCCCCAAAACCCAATAGAAAATCAACCGTAACCAGGCCCCCCTAGACCGCAATAGAAATCCAAACCCTAACCGTGCCCCATAGACCGCAAAAAGAAAATCCAACCGTAACCAGTGCCCCATAGACCGCAATAGAAAATCCAACCGTAACCAGTGCCCCATAGACCGCAATAGAAAATCCAACCGTAACCAGTGCCCCATAGACCGCAATAGAAAATCCAACCGTAACCAGAGCCCCATAGACCGCACTAGAAAACCCAAGCTGTAGTCTACACGGCACGAATTGTCTAGTGTCGGAATTCGAAACTGTTGGATTCCGCTGAAATATAGAACACGTTCCATCTTCCAGTGGGTTCCCATACAGTCAATGGCCGGACGAAATCCCCACATTTTTTTTGCGCAAGCCAAAATCCGCAATACGACAATGTTAGAATACTGTCAGATTTCCCCAGGCATTTTTAACATCAGCCGTGTAGACATAACCTAAGAGTTGCACGGCTGAATTACTGCTGCGGTCCCTTGTATCTCATTCAGGAGCCCAGGGGTTGCATCCTCACTGGTCATAAAGTGATGCCATATCCGCAGTATTCATCGGGGCACCTTTTTTTTTTTTTTTTTTTTTTTTTTACAGTACTACAGACGTAGACCATAACAAGGTGTGACCCCAGCCTAGACTCTGACTGATTGTCTGACCTACCTGCTGCAGTAAATGATTACATTCCTCACAAAATGCCTTACAACTCTGCACTGTGCTGTTCCTCTAGGCTGTCTCTTGGAGGGGTATGCAACCGAGAGTTCGTGTTCCCCTTGTTGTTCCGAGGCGCCTCTACACGCTTTGACATGTGCAATGATGGATAGTTTCAGACCATGCAGGGACATTGGAATGATTATGCCCAATTAATATATTCATACATTTCCAGGAAGAATAACTGAGGAACGGCAGGAGAGCAAGAGTCCTCAGGAAAGATGCTCTAGAATAGTTCTTTTAGGCTATGTCGGATTTTCGGCGGCTTTGGTATTTTGAAACCGATGAAAATCCGACTGAATAACAATCGCTTTTAAACAAAAAATGACCTGTAGTCTTCACAGGTCGACTTTTTTCTGCTCATTTCTGGCCCCGGTGGTCTTAGGAACATGTTGTAAAAACTGATGGCTTCCAGTGGGGAAAAATGACTACAGAAGTCCATGTGAACCGCCGGACGGGTCTTGTCACGTTTTTTGGCAACATTTCCGCTGAAAATCTGCCCAGAGGGGTTAAAATTGTGCACACATTACTAGATGGCCTGAAAACCGTTCTAAAACGTCCAGAAAGCTTTGCCAAAAAACGCTACAAAAAACTAAAACCTTCGAAAAAACTAGCTCTTTTTTCGGCGTTTTTTGAACGGTTTTTGGATTTGGTTTTCTGAGGTGTTTTTTTGTCCTTTGCGGTGTGGCTCTACCCTTAGGCTATGTTCTCACGGGTTAACTGCGGGACGTAATTACGCCCTGCAGTTACGCCGTGTGGCCGGGGGCGGGAGCGAGCGCGGGGCCGGCACCTCGCCGGCCCATAGACGATCATTGCTAGCGGCGCGTGGATTACCGTAATGAATGGGCTGTTTTCAGCCCGTAATTTGCGCACTTCGGCGCGTAATTACGGACCGAAATACGGCCCATTTTAAGCCGTGTGAACATGGCCTAATAGTGTATATCAGTATTTCTATAGCAGTCGTGTCGGGAGAGGTGACTCCACCTATGTATCGGCACTTTTTATACTACAGTGACTGTGTGCACTTTTTTTTTAGTAATTATGATTGTTGCTTCTAAGCTTTGGGGGGTGTAAAACCTTCCGGCCTGGGGCTGCATCTTCTGCCACAGCAGAAAAGTCAGTTGTGGTGTTTTGCTACAATTGCTTAATGGTCTTGATGGGGAACCAGGGTGTGGACGCGCCAACTGTGCCATAATTTGGGGTTAACAATTGGCTGAATTATCTTGTAAAATAACTTGGGGGAAGTGGTTTTTTTGCCCGCCTCCAAACCAATTGGGGCGCTATCCTGATGGGGTGAACAATTGTTTTGTGGGTTGGAACGGTTTGTAATTGGGGGGAAATGATCATTATCAGGAATACCCCTAACAAGCATTTTCTAGGAGGGGAGCCTTCCCCCCCTCCCAGGGGGGATTTCCCTTTCCTGGAATTTAAACCCAAAATGTTCTTTATGGAGCTTCCACATTGCTGATGAAGTCTGTCGATCTACAAGCGTCGGGGCTGTACGTTGCCAATGAAACTACTCGATTGTAAGGCTATGTTAACACGACTTATTTTGGGACGGATTTCAGTCTGTAATTCGTGCCGTATTTGCGTTGCAGTACGGCTGGAATACGTCCCAGGCATTACGGTAATGCACAGTTCTCATAGAGAACTATGGATTCCGTCTCCTCTCCCCGCTCGCACAATATGGCGAGCGGGGAGAGAAGTGACTTGTCAATTATTCACGGCGGTATTCGTGCCGGAACAATGAATGTCTATGGGGCCGACGAGCCCCCGCCCAGCCCCCGTACACACGGCGTAATTGCGGGCGAATTCCGTCCCTCAATTACGCCGTGAATAAGCCGTGTGAACAAAGTCTAAAAAGTCCCTTGATTTATACGTAGCAATTTATATAATGTATACATTTTAATGTAATATGTACAATTTATGTAATTCACGTATATTTTGTTTGAAGGGACACTGCCATCAATTTTTATTTTTATTATTTTTTTTTTTTTAACATATTTAGAAGCAATATGTGACTAGAATATAGCATTTTTTTTGTTAGAATTCTTTTTAATTATCCTGTGTCAATGACTTCCTGGTTTTCTACCTGACTTCCCATCTCTGCGCTCTGATAGCACAGCCTGAGGGCGGTTATGGGTTTTTTCCACGCTATTTTAGGTTGTAATTGCGTCCGTATTTCGCCGCATATTGCGCTTAATATGCGACGAAATGCGCACCGCCACTGCGGTAATCCATAGCTCTCATAGAGAACTATGGATTACGCCTCTCCCCCCCCCCCCCCCTCCCCCGCCCCGTGTACAATACGGTCGTATTGTACACACTGGGAGATAAGTGACGTCAATTATTTGCGGCAATTACGCGCCTCAAGTAATGCATTTCTATGGGGCCGGCGGGCAGCTGTCCCCCCGTCTGCGGGAGTACGCGCTGATCAGCGCGACTCTCAGATCCCCCAGCGTCTTGCAGCGCATACTGTATGCGCCGCAATTACGCTGTGTGAACATAAGTGTGAAGGAGCTGATAAGTGTGAAGAAAGCAGTGGAAACCCCACAGATCAGAAAAAGATGAGCCCATTATCCTATCCTGTATTACTCTCATTTCCCTAGCCCATTGGTCTGCAAAGTGCGGCTCTACAACTGTTGGGAAACTACAGCTCCCATCATGCATTTATAGAATCTATATCAGTAGGCACGAGGGGAGTTGTAGTTTCCCAACACCTGGACAGCCGCACATAGCAGACCAATGCCCTAGTCTCATCATTCTAGTCTAATCTTTATCTAGACTTGTCCAGACAAGCGATTGTCATTACCTATTATTTCTAACTCACCGCTCACCTGTCCTGAGAACTCCCATAGAACAAAATGGAGAGTCGTGTGGAAGTGTCGCCGTCTCTCCAGACTTTGGGGGGCCCGTTCCCAAGATGGGTTCGTGTCTCAATTCCGGGATCCGCATCTATCAGACTTAGATAACATATCCTATCAGTCTTCCATCAAAGTCCATGGTGGGAGCACTCCTTTAAAGAGGCTGTACTGCTCCCTCCCTCATCATTTTGAGCCCAAAAAACCCACCAACATGCTTACTCCCTCACTAACCTCCAGCCTAGAGCTGCCGCTCCTCTTACCGGGTCTCTTGGTCACTCCCTGCTCCTGGTGGTTGGATCGGCCCCTCTGAAGCAGTCACATGGCGCTGCCTGACCTCATCATTTGGACGTAAATGGCTCCGAGCAGTAATGTCAGTAAATGCATGTGTCTGCCGCAACCAATCACCGGTCACACAGCCAGGACCAGTAAGTAAACGGGCGACTCGAGGAGGGAACCGGCAGCGCTGGAAAGGAGGTTAGTGAGGAAGTGGTGATGGGATTTTAGATTTTATTACAGCATCACTATTTGAAATTTTATTTAAGGGAAAAAAAAAGGACGGGACGGCCCCTTTAAGGGGGAGCTCCAAAACTTCTAACCTCTTGTAAGTCCATCAGGGGCAATTAGAAAAGGAAATAAAATAAAAAAAAATGTCCTTGTAAACCCGCCCGTCCCAGCTCAGCGGCCGCCTGCTGAGAACATCACCATTCCTGGTAACCCCGGATGATGACGTCACCATTCAGTCTTCACTTGACCCTGCAGCCATTACCAGGCCGCAGTGGTCTCTTGCTGGGTATATGGCACTTGACCGCTATGGCCTATGCTTGGCTGTTGGGTCACGTGAAGACCGGTGACGTCATCAACCGGGATCTTTCGAACAAGTGGGGCCACCAGGCAAGGTTCTCCTCCACCCGGACTGATGAACTGTTTTGGAGCACCCCTTTAAAGGGGTTGTCTCAAAACATGGATTCATCTTACCTCAGTCCTGTTTCCTTGGTTTCATTTTTAATTCATGTTTACTGTCTTCTACTAGGCTGCAGTAGAAGCCAGGTCTGTAGCTATAGCAACCAGCGCTGGCAGCCTATCATGAGAGATCAAACAGGTCTGTAGCTATAGTAACCATGTGGCAGCTATAGGATAGTCAACAGGTCTGTGGCTATAGCAACCGTGCTGGCAGCCTATGGACGATCGAAGAGTCTGTGCTATAACAACAGCGCTGGCAGCTATAGGATAATCAAACAGGCTGTAGCTATAGCGCCTAGCTGAGCACGCCCATTCAAGAGGGATTCTAGAATAGGTAGACACGTTAATGGACACATATTGCAAAGGGACTTGTTTTTGCAAGATCTTTAACATAAAAAGCAATCCTTGTAGTGAGACAACCCCTATAAGACTTGGGTGCTCATTCAGGGGGGAGGGGATCTCTTTTCTCTATATGTTATATGTGCTTAATATAAACTAATAGTGCAGATAGAATGCATTTATCTGGAACAACCTATACCTGGCTGATACTCCTTGTTTCCACTTGGTGGTGCTGCAGGTCTGGAAGATGGTAGTCCCTATAGCATAGCACAAAGCTGGTCATGACCGCTCCGTAGCTAAAATGTTACTAATATAGGATATCTGAGCTTTCAGCGTGCATTGGCCATCTCCTTCTATTGGTGCCCTGCTGGTCATAGAGCAATGGTTATATTTTACTACCCTACTTTGAGGCCACCCATTACCATAACTTGAAGATCTAGAAATCGCAAACTGTCTGCTCTTAGAAGAACACTGCAGTCTTCCCCTGTGATCTGTCTCTGTAACCGGTCAGGGGATATGTAAAGGGGACCCTTCACCTTTATAGGGGTGTTCACATCACAGAAATGTTTGGCATATTGAAAGGATACGCCGTAAGTGTGTGATAGGAGCAGTGCCCAGAGGTGGTACCCACACCGGTCTTGAGAACGGACAAAGAGAGGTGGTCTTGCTTGTGGAGCACGCTCCTTTCTGATGTATGGGAGCGCACTTTTTGGCTTTACTCTGATCTCCTATTGAAATAAACAGAGACTGCCCCGCAAGCTTGACCTCCTTTCTGTTCTGCACAGAGGTTTTCGGGGGGCTGTTCTAAAGACATCCTTCTGCCGGGACCCACTCCTATTAGACCAGTGGTCTCAAACTGCGGCCCTCCAGCTGTTGGGAAACTACAACTCCCATCATGCATTTATATGATCTATAACAGTGGGCAAGGTGGGAGTTGTAGT
The DNA here is from genome assembly GCA_025379985.1 of Phyllomedusa bahiana. Taxonomy (NCBI): domain Eukaryota; kingdom Metazoa; phylum Chordata; class Amphibia; order Anura; family Hylidae; genus Phyllomedusa; species Phyllomedusa bahiana. The sequence goes on from JAODAL010002454.1 coordinate 85,308, forward strand.
TTCCCAACAGCTGGAGAGCCGGCGTTTGCAGACCACTGTATTAGACATTTATGGTATATCCTATTTTGGAGCCCTGTTCTAAAGATAGGTGCTGCCTCTAGGACCTATCGGACGCTTACGGCATATCCTTTCCAAATGTGTAAGATGGAAACGCCGCTTTAAAGAAGTTGTCTCATGAAGACGTCTCCTTTCTAGATTACCAGTTATGCCCGAGAGGGGTCTTGCCTCAAAGCTCCTTATTTGAGCCAGAATTGAGAGCTGCTCTCTTGGACATGGTCCATTTTTAGGGGTTTTCTCACCACATTGATTAGCTTGAAACATGTAGGCAAATATAACTAAAGATATTACCATAACTAAAGACTATTACCAAATACATTGCTGTTCTGATTTTGCTTCCTTTCAAAACCAGAGCAGATCTTATCTCCTACTTGTGTACACAAGCTGCCCTATGTTACCGACCTTCTTTCTGGTCTCAGTGCTCTAGCAGTCCTGGTTGAGATGGTGAGGTTACCCACTGCTGTGTCTTTGCAGCACAATAGCTGGTTTACATTTCTTACTTACAAACTTTAACCCTTTAGAGCCATGTAGCCTTGTGCTCTGCTGTTAAAACCCCTCCATTAGCAATTTCCCTCTAACAGGATCAATTGGGAATAGCAGAGCTGAAATGTCAGTCACTGCTGTTATACCACCCATAGCCTGAACAGGAAGTGGGAGCCTGAAGCTGTAGAACCCCCTACAGCCTGAACAGAAGGTGGGAGCCTGAAGCTGTAGAACCCCCTACAGCCTGAACAGAAAGTGGGAGCCTGAAGCTGTAGAACCGCCTACAGCCTGAACAGAAGGTGGGAGCCTGAAGCTGTAGAACCCCCTACAGCCTGAACAGAAGGTGGGAGCCTGAAGCTGTAGAACCCCCAACAGCCTGAACAGTAAGTGGGAGCCAGAACCTTTAGAACAGCCGACAGCCAGAACAGGAGGTGTGAGCCTGAATGCTGTAGACCCCCCCCCCCCCTCCATAACCTGAACAGGGAGTGGGAGCCTGAAGCTGTAGAACCACCCACAGCCTGAACAGGAGGTGGGAGTCTGAAGCTGTAGAACCACCCACAGCCTGAACAGGAGGTGGGAGCCTGAATCTGTAGAACCGCCCACAGCCTGAACAGGAGGTGGGAGCCTGAATCTGTAGAACCACCCACAGCCTGAACAAGAGGTGGGAGCCTGAATCTGTAGAACCGCCCACAGCCTGAACAGGAGGTGGGAGCCTGAATCTGTAGAACCACCCACAGCCTCAACAGGAGGTGGGAATCTGAAGCTGTAGAACCGCCCACAGCCTGAACAGGAGGTGGGAGCCTGAAGCTGTAGAACCTCCCACAGCCTCAACAGGAGGTGGGAGCCTGAAGCTGTAGAACCGCCCACAGCCTCAACAGGAGGTGGGAGCCTGAAGCTGTAGAACGACAAACAGCCTGATTAGGAATTGGGAGCCTGAAGCTGTAGAACGGCCCACAGCCAGAACACCAGGAGGTGGGAACCTGAAGCTGTGGAACCGCCCACATCCTGAACAGGAGGTGGGAGATTGAAGCTGTAGAACCCCCTACAGCCTGAACAGGAGGTGGGAGCCTGAAGCTGTAGAACTGCCTACAGCCTGAACGGGAAGTGTGAACCTGAAGCTGTAGACCCCCCCCCCCCCACATAGCCTGAACAGGAGGTGGGAGCCTGAATCTGTAGAACCTCCCACAGCCTGAACAGGAGGTGGGAGCCTGAATCTGTAGAACCTCCCACAGCCTGAACAGGAGGTGGGAGCCTGAATCTGTAGAACCCCCCCCCCACCCAGCCTGAACAGGAGGTGGGAATCTGAAGCTGTAGAACCGCCCACAGCCCTCACAGGAGGGTGAAGCGAGCCCCCCTAACCGCTGTAGAACTGCACCCACAGCCTGATACGAAGTGGAGCCTGAATGTAGAACCACTGAAGATTGAACTGACTGTAGACCCCCCCCCCCCCACACAGCCGGCACAGGATGTGGGAGCCTGACTCTGTAGACCCGCCCACAGCCTCATCAGGAGGTGGGAGCTTGAAGCGGTAGAACCGCCCACAACCTGAACAGGAGGTGGGAATCTGAAGCTGTAGAACCGCCCAAAACCTGAACAGGAGGTGGGAGCCTGAAGCTGTAGAACACGCCACAGCCTCAACAGGAGGTGGGAGCCTGAAGCTGTAGAACCGCCCACAGCCTGAACAGGAGGTGGGAAACTGAAGCTGGCTGTGAAGAGCAGGCTCTGTGAAACAGCATGGGAAGAACACCCCTTTAATATATTTTACAAGCATGCATTTAAATGGCCGTCACTACATTATATTTCTCCATAGGGCAAATGCCTGGCCAGACGCGGCTTAGAAAAGTAGAAGTTTGGTATCCGTATCGTGAGCTCAGCAGTCCCCTCACGTCGCCCAGTTTCTCTTATCAGGAGGTCTACACTTTTACAAAATGCAAATAAGCTCTTTTCTTTAATCCCTGGCCTGCTGGCACCATAGCGGGCACTTATAACGGCTGGTCGATAAAGTCCTCACTGCTTGTACACTAAAGATAAACTATTCCGCCAGAGTGTATAATCTACATTTCCTCCATTGCCTTGTACAGTAACAATGCTTAGCCTTGTGTCTCTTCCCTCCTGCTGCGCGCCGTCTCCTGTGGTTTACTTAAAAAGCATCATGGGAGGTGTAGTTCTACAGTATAGTGCATTGTACAGGCTGCCCATTATGGCCTTTAGCTGTTCGGTCTCTCCTGGATTGTTTGCTTTTAATTAGCTGTAATGGTATATCCAGCAGACTGTGGGCTGCATGCGGGAGCCCTGGTGCTAGGTTAATTGGCTTCCCCTGAATGTGGCTCCTGTGGTACGTGCATGTATGCTGGCTCATTGGCGCATGCGCGCTCGCTCAATGGTGTTACGTGTATTGGAAATTACAGATGTGAATAAAACCATGTAGCGCCAATATTTTATGTTCTGCAGGGACAATGCTTATGTTCACACGGGATAATTTCGGCACGCATTTGGCCGCGTATTTGCGCTCTAATACGGGCGAGATGCGCGCCAAAATTACGGTAATCCATAATTCTCATAGAGAACTATGGATTAAGTCTCCTCTCCCCGCTCGCACATACGATCGTATTGTACGCGCGGGGAGATAAGTGACAATTACTTGCGGCGAATACGCGCCATGAGTAATGAATGTCAAATCACCCGGCGTAATTGTGGCCGTACTGTACGGGCCACAATTATGCCGTGTGAACATAGCCAAGGGGTTGTTCACACGGCGTTTTTGGATCCGTGTTGAATCCGAAAAACGCAGCGTCGATTGGGTCCTAAACGCATCCAACAACTATCCAACACACAGCTGTGTGGTTGGATGCAGCAGGATCGCACCCTATAGTTTTAACTAGGGCTCCTGCTGCGTCTTTCGTACCAAGAATTGACGTATCCGAAAGACGCAACGAGCCGCACGTTGGTGATCACTTGTGTGAACGCCGATGCGTGCTTCATATTAAACAGCAGTGTGATTTACATTGCTTTTTTGGGTGCGTTTAGGGTCCGAAAGATGGAACCAAACACGTATCTAAAAGCGTATGTTCACATGGACCCAACACGCCATGTGAACATACCTGGTAAGGATACGCGGTGCGCTCAGCTCGCGGCGGGACTGCGCACCTGTAGTTCTTAAGTTGATTGTTAAATAGCCGTGTGGATTTGCAGGTCAACACTGGCAAAACCGCGCAGCCATTAGCAATCAATGTTAATCAACGTCGATCAGTGTTAATGGCCGCGTGGTTTTGACCTGCATATTTGTGCAACCTTTTACATCCGAAAACCACAGGCGCGCAGTCCCACCGAGATTCTTGACCCCTTCACAGTTGCATTGTGACCACACGCTGGATGCACAGTGTATCCTTTACCCGAAGGCAGGGGTCTGCAACGTCTGCTCTCCAGCTGTTGGGAAACTACATCTGCCATCATGCCCACTGATCTAGATTATATAAATGCATGATAGGAGTTCCAATTTCCCAACAGCTGGAGGGCCGACGTTGCAGACCGCTGCCCTAAGGGCACGTTCACATGGCGTGTTGGGTCCGTGTGAATATACGCTTTTAGATATGCGTTTGGATCCGTCTGTCAGACCTTAAACGGATCGAAACGCATATCTAACAAATAGCAGTGTGATTTACATTGCTTTTAATATGAAACATGCATCAGCATTCAGACGAGTGATCCCCGATGCGTCTCATTGCGTCTTTCGGATCTGTTCCAAGAATTGTCATGTCCATTCTTGGTCGGAAAGACGCAGCAGACGCCCTATTTAAAACTATAGGGATCGATCCTGCTGCATCCAATACACACAGCTGCGTGTTGGATCCGTTTAGGATCCGATCGCCGCTGCGGTTTTGGATGCTATTTTCGGATCCAACACGGATCCAAAACCGCTGTGTGAACACCCCCTTAGACACTTGTGACATTTGAGGCCTGGGTATGAAATGCAGTCTGCCACATGATTTTATGTGGTCAGTGAGAGCTTAGAGGGAACCACTACATTGATTCTTCCTGTTTTCTTGGTTTCATTTTGAATTCAGGGGCGTGTTTACTGGCTTGTACTAGGCTGCAGTAGAAGCCAGGTCTGTAGCTATAGCAACTAGTGCTGGCAGCCTATCCGGAGAGATCAAACAGGTCTGTAGCTATGGCAACCTGAAGAGCTGATGCAGCCCATACAATCTAGGAATAGGTAGGACACTGTTAATGGACACATATTGCAAAGTGACTTGTTTTTGCAAGATCTTTAACATAAAAAGCAGCAATCCTTCTAGTGAGACAACCCCCTTTTAAACATGTGATCTGATCTCCAGGCAGCATGTTACGGAGCAGGAGGAACAGAGCAGGTTGATTGTATAATTTAGTTTGGAAAGATTCAGTAGTTCAGTAATTTTTTTTCATTTAATTAACTGCTTATTATGTATTAAGGTGTCCAGTGGGCGGTCTTATCAGTGATTGACATCTATTTCTATATGTGTATTCATGCTAGGGAGGTGATAAGACTGCCCACTGGACTCCTTAACCTAGATTAATGAGCATTTTAAAGAAATAGGCCGTGTTCACACGGCTTATTCCCGACGGATTTGTGAGCCGTATTGAGCTCACAAATCCGCTGTGAATAAGGGGCGGGGGGCGGGCGCGCTCCCGGCCCATAGACAATGATTGTTTACGGCGCGTCCGCGCCGTAAATAATGTTCATGTCACTTTCTCCCCCGCGGTGGATTCGCCTGAGGGGGGAGGAGGGGACGGATTCCACTGTTCTCTATGGAGCAGTGGATTCCCGTAATGACAGGGACGGATTGGCGCCGTATGAAGCGCAAATCCGGCGCGGAGTACGGCGCCAATCCGCGGCAGAATAAGCCGTGTGAACGAGGCCATAGATTACAAGTTCTGCTGAATCGTTTCCTGTAAAACTGTATATCAATCAGCTCCTCCTGGTGTATCACATGCTGCCAGCAGATCAGATAATATCTTCAATGTGACAGGTTACCTTTAAAGGGGTGTTATCGTTTGAGCTGCTCGTGCTGTTCAGCTAATTTTCTCAGATTGAGTTTGAAATCTAGGGGCGTGTCTCTCCTCAGCAGGCGTGTCTCTCCTCCCACGAGGCGTGTCTCCCCTCACTGAAGAACTGTGACATCATTTTGTTTAATGCAGGGGATGCAGAAGGTTGTCTGGATATAACAGCTCTGTAGCCTCCTGCCTGCTTATGTCTGCAGCCTTGAGGCTCCAAACTCCAGCAAGCACCTGTCATATGTCTTAGTTTACACACAACTGAAAGCCAGCAGCTGTTACTTCTAGTGGTGTTCGTCCAAATTGTACTGACAACAGGCAGAGACCTTTACTCAACTACAAATGTCAGCTTCAAGTAAAGATCTCTGCTTCCTGTCAGTGACATGTGAGTGAAAACACTGGGGGGGGGACAAGCAAATCAGTTTTGAGAGAAGGCCCTGCTCGGCTCGTAACTAACTTGGGCTTGTTTGAGGTAGAGCAGCAGTAGTAGAGTATTGCTTTTACAACAAAGGGTTTTGGGGTTTAGTCCCCTCACAGGTATTTTTTTTTTTCCCCTAAATTCTACACATATGTAGAGAGACCTAAAATATTATATGTTAATCTCTATTTATGATATATATACACATACATAGCTCCCTATATCATGTCTCATCCCCAGAATATATGCATTGTATCACATATGTTGGAAGTGCTTGGTGTGACTGCAAGGATAGGACACTATATAGCGGAGCTTTGTGTGTGTATATGAATAAAATTATAGATGTCTACACATAAATTTTCATATCTTTACATATGTGTACAAATTGTAAAGGGAAAAAAAAAAAAAAAACTACTGATGGGGCTTGAACTCCCAACCTCTGTCTTGCAAGGTTAATCACCTAAGAACTGCACTATATAAGCAGCTGATACAGATGCAGTATTAAATCCTTATGTTACACACTACAGGTGATGATGTCACAAGGAGGCGGGGCTTGCATTCGATCTGAGGATCAGAACGCCTTCTTTTCCAAGTAGCAGCTTAAGGACTGGATCTGTGAGGAGGTGAATCAACCTCTTGGCAAAAGCCCCTTAAACAGCCACTAATTGCCCAGAACATTGACCCTAAAGCTGGGAGATGTACATAGAGGCAGCAGACCTGAGTTTCACTATCGATTTTAACAGCTCAGAGGGGAGTAAACACAGAGTGTGCAGTCAGCCAATCACAGCGCAGGGGGCGTGGCCGTGGCGTTTCCTGTCTAGGGGTGTATCCCAATAGGCTGAATGAAATGTCAGCCAGCCAATCACAGTGCAGGGGGTGTGTGTAGGGTGCGAGAATCGACCAGGGGGCGTTCTGACCAGCAACAGCAGAGATAGAAGACAGATTTACAGAGAAGCTCATATCTGCTAAACCAAGTGACAGAGGTAATGCAACCCAATTACAAAAGTGCTTATTTTTACTGTCCCCATAATCTGAGACATGATCTTTGTAACGATAAAAACCCCTTTAAGATACAACGAGCAGAGATGGAGACGTTCTGGATGCAGAGGAAGCGGCTCTTCACTTTCCTTTGAGGACGCAGCCGGTTAATGGCAAAGGGAGTGCGCACCATCTTGGCATCTGTGTTCAGTGGCACAGCTCTGCCAGCCCACCCAGGCACCCCAGCCGTCCTCCAGGGGCCCTTTAAGGGAACCGTGTAACTGATCTGGCCCCTGGTGAAAATGAGTTTGACACCCCTGCCCTAAGGGTAAACTCGAACACGGCAAGCTTGATCTGGGTTTTACACTACAGAGTACAGTACAGTACATGGGGATGGGGTTTTGGAAATCATGTTGCAGAATTTTTATTTTTTTTTTGCCTGTAAATTGTAAATGTTTGCAGCGCTTTCACACAAGTTTCGCAGCGTAACGCCGTGTTCACACGGCTTATTCCCGACTGATTTGTGAGCGCAATCCGGCTCACAAATCCGCCGTGAATGGGCGGGCGGGGCCGGAGCGCGGCGGGGGCGCCGCTCCCGGCCCATAGACTTGCTTTCAGGCACGTATTGCGCCGTAGATAATGTGCATGTCACTTTCTCCCCGCCTGGCGGATTCACCGAGCGGGGAGGAGCAACGGAATCCACTGTTCTCTATGAGAGCAGTGGATTACCGTAATTACTCCGACAGATTGGTGCCGTACTGCAGCACAAATCCGGCGCGGAGTACGGCGCCAATCCGCGCCGAAATAAGCCGTGTGAACGAGGCCTTACTGCGCAGCAATACTCCCGAAATGCGGCCCACCATTACGGTAATTCACAGCTCTTCTAGGCTAAATCCCCACAGCATCGGACAAAAAACGGCCGAAATTTGACCAGTTTTTGTCCGATGGACGACCGCAGCTTTTGCGCAAAACGTCGGTACTCGTTTTTTGCCGTCGGCCCATCAAATTGATTGTATGGGAAAATGACGAAAAAACTCAAAGCGTCGGAGTATTATACAACATGTTGTATAACACTACGGCGCCAGAAGACGAGCATTAAAGTCTATGGGCTGCTGAACGATCATATTTTCGACGGTTTTAGAATCCTAAAACCTCTGAAAATCTAATAGTTGTTCATTGCGGTGGAGACCTAGCCGAATGCAGAAATGCTATTGATTTTATTTATTTTTTTTACCATCATGGATTTCATCCATTCTGTGTATAGAGGTGAAGGGAAAATTGATCGATATCTGGTAACAGGATTGGAGCGCCCCTTTGGGCGGGGGGGGGGGGGGCGGTTGGGCAGGCATGCTATAGGGAATATGTGCCATTTCTTGGATTTACGAACATAAAGGGAAGCAAAATTTCTTAGATTTACTACACCACATGGGACTTGTAACCTCTACTGTTAGATGGTCAAGACTTGCAAAAGTGTTTTCCACGCAGTTAAGATCACTTTTAACTTCTAACACTAGAGGCTTATGCAAGTTAAAGGGGTTGTCTCACTACAAGGATTACTTTTTATGTTAATGATCTTGCAAAAACAAGTCACTTTGCAATATGTGTCCATTAACCGTGTCCTACCTATTCCTAGATATCCTATCTTGTATGGGCTGCTTCAGCTCCTCAGGTCACTATAGCTACAGACCTGCTTGATCTCTCATGGTAGGCTGCCAGGGCTGGTTGCTATAGCTACAGACCTGTTCAATCTCTCCTGATAGGCTGCCAGCACTGGTTGTTATAGCTACAGACCTGGCTTCTACTGCAGCCTAGTGGAAGGCACCGCCCCAAATGCAAAATGAAACCAAGAAAACAGGACTGAGGTAAGATGAATCAGTATAGTGAGACAACCCCTTTAGCAATCCTGTTCTATGACTGGAAAATGTTATGATCCTTTTAGGTCTTGTCCCCACGGCACAGGTCTGTAAACCGACTGTCAACCTTTTACATTGAGTTAAATAGAAAATCCGTGCAGCAGTCCCCACTGCACGGATTTTCTGACGGACAGTTTTTTTTTACACTGCCGGCGGTCCAAAAAACTTAGAACATGTTCATTCTTCGGTTTTCGGGCAGAACATGAACATGTGGGTGTGAAGAGGGCCGGCTTGAATCCACAAACTGCAGACAAAAGCTGTTCCCCCGCGTGCCAAAAAAAGACAAAATACCAGAAAGTATTTGGTCTTTGCCGTGTAAATGCCGTTTATGACCATTTCTTAGTGGCGGATCATGTGGAACTGGTATAGCCTATGTTTGTGTTTTAAGCCTATTGGTAGAGGTTGATGGGTTTTCCCTTGAGCACTTTACAGCACTGTAGTGTAACCAACACCTATACTAAACTAGACAATCACTAAAAAACATGACTACAACTTTAAGGGGTATTCCCATGAGCCCTTTACAGCACAGTAGTTCGGCTCATAGCTGTCTACAAGCCGACCATTTCAGAGCATGGGGAGGGCAGCACTTGCTCCTGTCCTCCTCATTCATTTCTATGGGAGCTCCAAATATAGCTGAGTGAGTGTGCGGTCGGCTCTGGATACCGGTGACAACTTACCGGGACCCCTCCCAGCCAGTCTAGCTGCTGTCCGGGCTGCACATGGCGGTTACTCTGGATATTAGCTGCTGGTCATAATAATGTATCCTGGCTTAAAGGGGTTGTCTCATTACATCGATTCAGCTTACCTCAGTCCTGTTTTCTTGGTTTCACTTTGAATTCAGGGGCGTGTTTACTGGCTTCTACTAGGCTGCATATAGAAGCCAGGTCTGTAGCTATAGCAACCAGCGCTGGCAACCTATCCGGAGAGATCGAACTGGTCTGTAGCTATAGCAACCGGTGCTGGCAAGCCTATCAGGATAGATTGAACAGGTCTGTAGCTATAGTAACCAGCGCTGGCAGCCTATCAGGATAGATTGAACAGATCTGTAGCTATAGCGACCAGTTCTGGCAGCCTATAAGGATAGATAGAACAGGTCTGAAGCTATATCGAACAGTGCTGGCAGCCTATCAGGATAGATTGAACAGATCTGTAGCTATAGCGACCAGTGCTGACAGCCTATCAGGAGAGATTGAACAGATCTGTAGCTATAGCGACCAGTGCTGGCAGCCTATCGGGATAGATTGAACAGATCTGTAGCTATAGTAACCAGCCCTGGTAGCCTATCGGGATAGATTGAACAGATCTGTAGCTATAGCGACCAGCCCTGGCAGCCTATCAGGAGAGATTTAACACGTCTGTAGCTATAGCGACCAGTGCTGGCAGCCTATCGGGATAGATTGAACAGATCTGAAGCTATAGCGAACAGTGCTGGCAGCCTATCGGGATAGATTGAACAGATCTGTAGCTATAGCGACCAGCCCTGGCAGCCTATCGGGAGAGATTGAACAGGTCTGTAGCCATAGCGACGTGAGGAGCTGAGAAGCCCATAGAAGAGGGGATATCTAGGAATAGGTAGGACATGGTTAATGGACACATATTGCAAAGTGACTTGTTTTTGCAAGATCTTTAACATAAAAAGCAGCAATCCTCGTAGTGAGACAACCCCTTTAACGGAGACCATAAAGGATATTTGTTTGGCCTCTGTCTGATCAGTGGGAGGCTATGGGGGGTACACTTGATGCATGCGACAGCAATGGTCGTAATGTAATAGTAGCCTTATTATACCAGCACGTGTATATGATATATTTAACGCCAGCTGCTTTTTATTTGTAAGTGTTCTTTAGATGGGTATTTGCATCGTGACATATAGAAAGCTGGAGGGTGTGATTTTGGTGAAAGCTTTCATTTGTATATAACAATTAGCGACATGCGCTCAGCGGTGACACCACCGTTCCTAATAACAGACTTGCTGCGGTCAGGACCTCGCAGGGAGCGTTCCATATAGCGGAGATGAGACCTGCGTCTGACAGAGATGGAAAATGAGAGGTTTTACACACGACAGATTGGAGGTGCGAGGTTAATCATCTCTGTTCCGGTTAATGACTCAGTTAACGCATGCTTAATGAGCATAGGATGTCTGACTAATGTCTGTGGTCGGGCGCTATATTAAACACGTGGGCAGATGAGGCTGTCTGCTGTGATGAGCGGGTGCTAATCTGCCTGTGCCAGAACGGCTGTCACAATTCGGTTGGGTACAGTTAAAGGGGTTGTCTCACTACAAGGATTGCTGCTTTTTATGTTAAAGATCTTGCAAAAACAAGTCACTTTGCAATATGTATCCATTAACAGGGTCCTACCTATTCCTGGATATCTCCTCTTGTATGGGCTGCATCAGCTCCTCAGGTCGCTATAGTTACAGACCTGTTTGATCTCTCCTGATAGGCTGCCAGCACTGGTTGCTATAGCTACAGACCTGGCTTCTACTGCAGCCTAGTGGAAGCCAGTAAACAGGCCCCTGAATTCAAAGTGAAACCAGGAAAACAGGACTGAAGTAAGGTTAATCAATGTAGTGAGACAACCCCTTTAAGCTTCAATTTTCATTTTTAAATATTTTTTGGTGAAGGCCAATATGGATGCCAGGGTGTCATATGATGATGGTGTATGAACATCCAGGTATACATAGGGCAGATATACCCAACTTGTGGCTCTCCAGATGGAGTAAACTACAACTCCCAGCATGCTCGGAGAGATTGGAGATCACTAAATGCTCATTTCACCCTCGGTGAGCGGAAAGCCTATCCTAACTGTGTCTATCCTGGGTTATGGTACTATTCAACATCTCTCCATCTCTTTCCACCAAAATGGAATAATTTGAGATTTAAACAAATCCATATGAAAACAGAGACTACAGGCGCTTGGGTATACGGCCAAATAAGTAGTAAAATACAAACGACAGTAGCAATTAAACCAATTGTCTGTTTATTTTGGATACATTAAAAGTATATCAGATCAACGTGTTTCTTGAGTCTACATAAGGGTATGTTCACACGGGTTATTGTGGCGCGCACTGTAGTTCACGCGGGGTATTGTGGCGCGCACTGTAGTTCACGCGGTGTATTGTGGCGAGCACTGTAGTTCACGGGGTATTCACTATTCTCCCCGCTATTTCCACCAAATGTAGTAACCTTTGCGATGTAAATTCCATATGAAACAGAGTACACAGCGTTGGGTATGGGCGCAAATGTAGTTCAGTATTGGAACGCACTGTAGTTCACCTAAATTGTCCATGTATTACATGGGATACTTGTCATCAGATCAACGTGGTTTTTGGCCGACATAAGGGATGTTCACACGGGGTATTGTGGCGCGCACTGTAGTTCACGCGGGGTATTGTGGCGCGCACTGTAGTTCACACGGGGTATTGTGGCGCGCACTGTAGTGCACGCGGGGTATTGTGGCGCGCACTGTAGTGCACGCGGGGTATTGTGGCGCGCACTGTAGTTCACGCGGGGTATTGTGGCGCGCACTGTAGTTCACGCGGGGTATTGTGGCGCGCACTGTAGTTCACGCGGGGTATTGTGGCGCGCACTGTACATGCCGCAATACAGCGGGTGTTTTAGAAGTACGCTCCGGCAAGTTTGCAAGTGTGAACAGAGCCTTAGCTGAGCGCATGAAATCTAGACAGACCACTGTAGATTAAACAACATGGACTTTAGGGCATATCCCCACGGCACGGTTTTTCAGACGGTCTGAAAAATCGGCCGAAAATGAGCACAACGGGCTCCTATGGAAAACCCGCGCAGCAGTCCCCATTGTGCTTGCACATTCTTCCGTCCCATTGACATGCACATATTCCGGAAGGGGGAGGGCTTTTCTCTGCTCATCGCGGAGAAAAGACGCCCCCCCCCCCCCCTCCCCGGCCGTGGGGACGGCCGCAAAACAGGACAAATAACGGCCGGCAAAGCGGCGAAGAATCTTCCCATTCACTGACTGCAAACAGGGATCTTTAAAGAGAACCTGTGACATCTCCTGACATGTCTGTCTGAGCAAAAACATGTATTCCTTGTAAAATAATCATCTTCTGTTATCACTCTATGTTGTGCCGTTACTCTGTTATTCCTCCTTGAAATTTTTTGGCTGAGTCTGTCAAATGGGTGTTACCGGTTGGAAGGTGTGTCCCTTTACAGGCTGACATTGTCCAATCGGTGCTAACGGAGTCCATATTTGCAAGGACACATTCTCCGTTTTCGACACCAATCTCTGAGTCCGTAACATACTTTTAGGAGGATTACGAGAGGAACAGCACAACACAGGGTTATAGGAGAAGAGGCTGCAGAATTGTAATTGTTGTTTAATGGGGCACACAGGTATTCCTAAAATAGACAGGTCTGGAGAGGTCACAGGTAGTGAAAAAATGTAACCAGAAATTATACCTGAAAATTGCTTAAAGAGTGTTTCCACCAGAGCCTTTGATGGTATATTGGTAGGATATCCCTTCAAAGTCTGATAGGTGCGGGTCCCACTTGTGGGATCTGAACCTATTCTAGGAATGGGCCCCTTGGAGTTCTGAGTACAGGTGAACACTCCGCTCCCCTGTACAGGCGGTCCCCGACTTACATCTGTCCCCTAGTTACAAATGGAGACTTATGGGGCATGCTGGCGCTTGTAGTTCCATGTTCCAAAGCAGATAGTAGCTGTGGAATGAACAAGTTCCAGCATGCCACAGCAGCACATGAGGTGAAAATGAAGTGAAATCTTCTTTAAAGGGGCACAGAGAGCAAAACAAATGTAAAAACCCTTCCCTGCACTATCCAAAACTAAAAAACCTCCCAAAAAAACAAAACCTTTTGTTCTGGAGTTACATTTAATAAATATACCTGTTCTGACTTCCATACAAATTCAACTCTAAAGGGGTTGTCTCACTCCATCGATTCATCTCACCTCAGTCCTGTTTTGTTGGTTTCATTTTTTTTAATTCAGGGAAGTGTTTACTGGTTTTACTGGCTGCTACTGGCCACTAGTGACGATCTGCTGAGGACACCAGCTCTGTAGCTATAGTGACCAGCACTGGCAGCCTATCAGGAGAAATTGAACAGGTCTGTAGCTGTAGCAACCAGCGCTGGCAGCCTATCAGGAGAGAACAAACAGGTCTGTAGCTATAGCAACCGCTGCTGGCAGCCTATCCGGAGGGATTGAATAGGTCTGTAGCTACAGCGACCTGAGGCGCTGATGCAGCCCATACAAGAGGGGATATCTATTATTATTATGTATTTTAGCACGTCATTGATTCCAGGGCGCTGTACATTCAAGGGGGTTACATAAAGAACATAAGTCAAACAAGTACAATGGTGACAATAGGTGACTAACAACTGGCACAGAGGGAGAGAGGAACCTGTCCGCGAAGGCTTACAATCTACAAGGAGGAGGAAAGAGACAGGAGGTGAGGGGCAGACATGTTTGTGGGGGGTGTAGTGGCAGTGGGGTTATTGTAGGTTATAGGCTCCTGAAGAGATGGGTTTTTAGGTTGCTTTTGAAGCTGGTGAAAGTAGAAAAGAGTCTGATGTGTTGGGGCAGTGAGTTCCAGAGAATGGGGGAAGCACGGGAGAAGTCTTGGAACATCCAGGAATAGGTAGGATACTGTTAATGGACACATATTGCAAAGTGACTCATTTTTGCAAGACCATCAACATAAAAAGCAGCAATCGTTGTAGTGAGACAACCCCTTTAAGAACAAACCTGCAGTCCCCATCTCGTTCGTAACCCGGTTACTGCCGTACTCAGAACTCTGATAGAACAGAATGGATAGTTGTGCACAAGTGAGACCAGCTCTCCATTCTGAGCCAGCACTTCCGGGGACCCATTCCCAAGATCGGTGCTGGTCCTAGAGGTGGCTCAAGCTTTGATGGCATATCCTAGCGATATGGAGGAGTGGCTGCCTTGATTGGCTTGTTTGCACTCCGCCCACCTTCACAGGTTATTAAATCAGTGCAGTGTGCTCAGTTAGCTGGTTCTTTCACTCCCTGAAGTATGGAAGTCTGAACAGGCTCCAATGAGAGGTAACGTTTAGTGCTAGGACCCACCTGCATTGGGGTCCCCTGATGAAATCAGGAGGTGGGCTTAACCAGTTTTGATCAAAAGTGGGAACGAAGAACCCCAAATTTTCATGTATCCCAAGTAGCAGAGATGCTTTTTTTCAAATATTCTTATGTACCTCTGGATGGTTTTTAGTTGATAATGTGCTACAGTCAGGGCTGTGGAGTCGCAGTCGGTGCCTATTTTGCAGGAGTCGGAGTCGTCATAAAAGGGACCGACTCCCAAAAATATATAATAAGTCGGTCCAGTTAGTTCGATGCAAAGAGCAAGAGGAATTGGGTCTGGCCAGTGCTACTGCTCCCATATCTTCAGCCTCATCACATGAGGAGTGTAAGTGATGACATGGAGCAGGCAAAGCGCTGCCACAGGGGAAAAGATCCCACTCCCAGAGCAAACAGATTTCAGCAAAATTTTTCACCTGCTTTCAAAGTAGAAGATCAACCATTCATCAAAACTGGCTGAGGCAATTCCTTTATACCCTGACATTGTTAGAGATGTTGCCCCTGTGGTCACCGCTTTGCCACCAACCCAAGTTAGTGTAGAGAGGCCGTTCTCTAGCCTGTAAATAATGAGATCAGATGTGAAGTCATGTATGCAGGATCTTATGGAGGCGATACTATTTCTCAGAACAAATTCAGAGACTCCACAAATGTTCCTGCAGTGTTTTGCATATTTACAATTTTTTTTGTGTCCTTAAGTCATATCCAATAAATATATTTTACACTGACAAGCAAAATGGTAACAATGTTTTGAACGTGTGACTTTCAGGCTCCATATCTCACCATCCACTACAGCTTTGTACATGTAGCTACTCTAATTTTATATACAGTCATCTTACCTATCTTATATATAAATGTGACTTGCAAGTATTTAGCATCTACTTAGTTCTGCAGATTCTTATTCTGTAACTGCATTGTTACTGTTTTGCTCCTAAAAATTTAAATGTTAATTTTTATTATTTTTTAGTATTTGGGAAATCCACCTTTGGTTTTCAATACTGCCTGAATCCTTCTGGGCTCTGAATCAGATTCAAGCAGGTCTTGACTAAAATCTGATCTCAGGTCTCTTCTACACATTCCCAATGTTGGTGCAGACTGGACTTGGATACAAATACAGCTTTTTCTTCACCTCTACCCACAAGTGTTCTAAAGATCAAAACATTGTTACCCTTTTGCTTGTCAGTGTCTGTTCTACCTAAATAGCTTGATTATTGTATCATAAGGTGATAAAAAGCTGGACGTGACCATTTTACTACAGTAAAGTTATCACTTAAACATGCACCGTGTACGAGGGAGTCGGGAGTCGGAGGTTTGGGAAATTGAGGAGTCGGGGCTTCAGCTTGCCGACTCCACAGCCCTGGCTACTGGCATTTGGAATGTGTATGTATATCCTAGTGATATGGTGAGAACACCCCTTTGACTGCTCATTCTGCTACGCAACGCTCTGTGTAGCCCCTTTTGTTGAAGGTCCCTAATTATAGGAATCATAGTCCCCATTTTAGACTTACTCCTTGTTCATCCATAGACATCAGTGGATAAACTGTGACCTTCTCGAATGTAACCACCCGTTCTGCTAAGAGACGTGGAAACAGGTTGTGATCAATGGAAGTAGTGGTGTGAGTGACCCGCCCGGCGCAGCCATTGATCACTCGCCGTATGTAGGACATTTGGGACTCTGTATGCAGATCTACTTCTCTTTCATGATTTATCACGCCTCATCCATCATATATTTTCTAAAAACCCTGACTTCTCTAAATGTCAGATTAGCCAAGTGATCCATCATGCGGCTGTCTGCTATCCGGAGCAGACAATGCCAGACCTAATTCTTTTCTGCTGTTTTCCACTTCTCTTCTGACATTTCCCCAGTAAAGTGAAGATGACATCATTAGTAATACCCTTCTGTCTCTAGGAAAGTTGGGTGGCAGCCACTGTGGGTGCCGTGCTGGGATGAAGCTGCCACACGTGCTGTCATCATCTGTTATTGCCAGGGCAAAGTTCCTTTGGTTCTACATTTCCTCTGTAGCGCCAACTGCAGGGATACGTAGTATTACATGCGGACTCGCCATGTAGTACATGTGCAGGCCAGGTCCACAAGAGCGTGAGCCTGTCATTGGCTCTGGGTCATAGATGTAAATTTTGGTCCCTCATTGAAGTCCTTATACCCCAATTGGGAAAAGACCCCAGCCCTCAGGGTGAAGCCCTGTCTCTTGCATTCTGGGGTAAAAGGGACCCTTGTCCCCCGGGGAGTAGGGGGTGGAGTGCTGCCCCTCCCTCTGGGTTGAAGGGGGTGGAGCGCTGCCCCATCTGCCCTGGCGAAGGGGGTGGAGCGCTGCCCCATCTGCCCTGGCGAAGGGGGTGGCGTGTTGCCCTCCCCACCCCCGGGGTGAAGGGAGTGCAGCGTTACCCCCACCACCAGGGGTGAAGGAGGGGAAAGTGTTGCCCCCCCGGGGTGAAGGGGGGGGGGAGCGTTGCCCCATGTGGTGAAGGGGGGAGGCCATCCCTTGCCCCCACATCCCAGGGTGAAGAGTGTGGTGTGCTGTCTTTTGCCCATCCACCTTCCGCCCACAAGTGAAGGGGAATGCTTGCCCCCCCACTAGGGGAAAGGAGAGAAAGTGTTGCCACTTGCCCCCCTCCAGGGGAGTCTTCTTCCCCATTGAAAAAGGGATAGCGCTGCCCCTTGCCCCACCCCTGGAGAAGTGGGGGAAGGGCACCACCCGATTGCAACCTAAAAAGAGGGGAGTAGAGCACCACCCCTTAGCGAGGGGAGCAGCGCCACCCTTTGCCCAAGGAGGGTTGGGGGCAAGTGAGTAGAGTGCTGCACCCTGCCCTATTTGTCTCAGGATTTCCTGGCTCTGTCGTGATCCGTTCCCATCTCTGTATTGCAGATTCCCCAATGTGCATTTGCCATCATCACTGTGGTCACTGGACGGTGCCTCATCTAGTTACTCGTTACACTTCAAAAAGATGATTTTAAAATGGTCAAATGCTAGAGCCGTTCGCGGTGTCTGATCCGTACGAATAGAGATGAGCGTGAATTGGAGCCACTGCTCCTTTATTGGGGCAGGATGAAAGGTGGACTCTCTCTGCCCGAGCCAAAGGCTTCCCCAATGCGTCCAGATGTAGCCGCTGTCGTCACCGAGCATCCGCTGAGCAGGTGCTGCCCTCATTCTGTGGATGCTCTCTGAGGGGTAAATCATTATTTATAGACGCTCTGCATTCCCAGGATTGGATCCTTTAACCCTTCGCTTGCTTGGATGTAGACCAGGTTGTCCACGACATGAAGGTCACACAGTCTTCCACCCTCTGGGTTATCAGTTATTCCTGTGGAGTCATGATTCGTACAGTTTTCTCTAAAATTATTCCAGGTTGTATGCACACAATATTCCAGGACATACTGTTACTGTTCCAAACCGGTGGAGAGCCGGCACCAATCGAAATAAGAAGATGGAAACTTTATTCATTCTTTACATTGGGGGGAGTAATAAAAGGCTGACTCGTTTCGGGTCTAGAAAACAATATATATATTTTTTTAACATTGAGTTTTTATTAAATTTTGCAAATATTAAAACATTCACAAATGAGTCACAAGATAAAGTAACCTTTCTGCTCCTAAAGTAAAGTAGCATTTCTGCTACTTAGGATACATACAAAATTTTTGAGGGTCTTAGTTCACATTTTTGATCAAAATTGCTTAAGCCCACCTCCCATCAGCAAGGGGACCTCAAATACCGGTGAGAACCTACACTAACGTTACCCATAGTAGAGCTCCCGAAACGCGCCAGCCGTTTATTACTCACCTAATGTAAAGAATAACGTTTCCATGTTCTTATTTCGATTGGAGCTTGCTCTCCATTGTTTTAGAATCATAAGGGTATGTTCACATGGCGTGTTGGGTCCGTGTGAACATACGTTCTTAGATGCGTGTTTGGGTCCACCTAGATGGACCCAAACACACATCTAACAATGAGCAGAGTGATTTTATGCTGCTCGCAATGTAAAACACGTATCAGCGTTCACACAAGTGACCCCCGATGCGTCTCATTACATCTTTCGGATCCATTCCAAGAATTGACATGTCAATTCTTGACCCGAAAGCCGCAGCAAGAGCCCTTTAGTAAAGCATAGGGTGCAATCCTTATGCATCCAATACATATCCAAACACACAGCTGCATGTTGGATACGTGTTGGATACGTTTAGGACAGGGCTGTGGAGTCTGCAAGCCGAAGCCCCGACTCAGACTCCTGACTCCCTCATACATGGCGCATGTTTAAGTAATAACTTTACTATAGTAAAATGGTCCCATCAGGCTGTTGATCAACTTATGATACAATTATCAAGCTATTTAGGAAGAACAGACACTGACAAGCAAAAGGGTAACAGTGTTTTCATCTTTTGAACACTTGTGGGTAGAGTTGAAGAAAAAGCTGTATTTGTATCCAAGTCCAGTCTGCACCAACATTGGGAATGTGTAGAAGACACCTGGGATCAGATTTTGGTCAAGATATGCTTGAATCTCATTCAGAGCCCAGAAGGATTCAGGCAGTGCTGAAAGCCAAAGGTGGATTTCCCAAATACTAACAAAGTAATAAAAATTAACACTTTGATTTTTAGGAGCAAAGCTATAACTAAGCAGATGCTAAATACTTGCAAGTCAAATATATGTATAAAATTTAAGATGACTATATATAAAATTACAGTAGCCTCATGTACAAAGCTGTAGTGGATGGTGAGATATGGAGCCTGAAAGTCACAAGTTCAAAGCATTGTTACCATTTTGCTTGTCAGTGTAAAATATATTTATTGGATATGACTTTAGGACACAAAAAATTTGTAAATATGTAAAACACTGCAGGAACATTTGTGGAGTCTCTGAATTTGTTCTGAGAAATAGTATTGCCTCCATCAGATCCTGCATAAATGACCTCACATCTGATCTCATTATTTCCAGGCTAGAGAACGGCCTCTCTACACTAACTTGGGTTGGGGGCAAAACGATAACCACAGGGATAACATCTCTAACAATGTCAGGGTATAAAGGAATTGCCTCAGTCACAGTCAGTTTTGATGAATAGTTGAACTCTTCTACTTCTTTGAAAACAGGTGAAAATTTTTGCTTAAATCTGTTTGTCATGGGAGCATAATCTTTTCCCCTGGGGCAGTGCTTTGCCTGCTCCATGTCATCAGTTACACTCCTCATGTGATGAGGCTGAAGATATGGGAGCAGTAGCACTGGCCGGACCCAATTCCTCTTGCTCTTTGCATCAAACTAACTGGACAAACTTATTATATATTTTGGGAGTCGGACTCGGTCCCTTTTATGACGACTCCAATTCCTGCAAAATAGCCACCGACTCCACGACTCCGACATCGACTCCACAGTCCTGGTTTAGGATCCGATCGCCGCTGCGTTTTTGGATGCGATTTTCAGATTCAAAACGGATCCAAAAACGCCGTGTGAACAACCCCTAACAGTCTGTTCAGTCTGAGGCCTCCTGAGAATAAGCCGTGCACCCCCACATTCATTTGTTCATGCAAAGGTGAGCTGGCTTTATTACACTACTTTCTATGAATTCCAGGACATGGTGGGAACAGAGACACCCACCAAGTTGATCCAAAATATGAAACCCATAAGGCATGAAACAGTACCCTCCTCATCCCAAATTTCAGTCAGACTGGAACCTCGTTATACGGCTCCATAAGTGTTCGTATTATTTTGTTCTAGGTAATGGCCTAAAAAAATGTTTAGTTTTTTCAGGCCTCACCTGTTCCCCGCTGTGGCCAGTGCCTGAGTCGATGACTTCACAGGTTTACAGTTCTTGGGGTCAAGACTTCTTCTAGCCTCCTGGACATTGATCATTTGTCTTTCTCTTCCATATGGAGGGAGCTTCCCTTTGCCTTTTGGGAGTGTTTTATATAAAACCGCTTTTCACTGTACTTTGAGTAGGAGCCATTTATATGCTTATACAAATTAATGGGGTGTATTTTGGTAGCATATCGATAGGATGTGCCATCAAAGTCTGATAGATGTTTGTTCCATGCATCAAAGTGTGATGGGTGCAGTGCCAGCAGTGATTGGAGGTCTATAGCGCCTCTCTACAGTACAGTGCGGTACTACATGTCCTGTATTGCTCTTACATGTATTAGTGAGGTACATGCAGTGATTGGTGGTCTAGTAGCACCTCTCTACAGTACAATGCGGTACTACATGTCCTGTACTGCTCTTACATGTAATAGTGAGGTGAAGGCAGTGATTGGGTCTATAGCGACTCTCTACAGTACAGTGCGGTACTGCTTGTCCTGTACTGCTCTTACATGTATCAGTGAGGTGCATGTAGTGATTGGCGGTCTAGTAGCGCCTCTCTATAGTACAGTGCGGTACTACATGTCCTTTACTGCTCTTACAAGTATTAGTGAGGTGCATGTAGTGATTGTTGGTCTAGTAGCGCCTCTCTATAGTACAGTGCAGTACTACATGTCCTGTACTGCTCTTACATGTTCATGGGTGAGTTTAGCAAAGGCAATGCATGAGGTTTTGCATCAGGCCAAAGGCAAACTGGACTCTCAGCATCGGTAAAATTGAAGTTAAATAACATATGGAGAAAACCCTTCTACTGCCATGTTCTGAGCAGAGATCAGTATATCGATAGCACATAGTGTAAGAAAATCCCATATTGTGTGTGATTGTATTGCCTATAATCTCAGATGGTAATGGCCGTCCATATGTCCTCGGCTCTGGTTAGAGTTCCCTTTATGACTCCGTCTTCTGCTTACCTTCCATACCCCGTTCTCTCTTTCTCTGCCTTATCTGCATTCTCTCTCTCCCCTCGTTCTTTATCTGCGCTCTCTGAAAAGAAGCTTAGCTCCGGGCTCCACGCGGTCGAGGCAAGTTGGCGTTTTCCTGCCGCGCCGCTCTAAACCTGCTGTCACAGATAAGTTTTTTTAGTAACGTTAAACACAATTCAGCATCTTTCTCTGCCCTCAATTCCATTCTTCCACTCCAGAGAATGGTAGCCGGCATCCACCCGGCCTTTTCAGAGCTGGGGGTGGAGGAGCGGCATCGACGGCAGAAAAAGCCTTGCCAGTGCCGCGTCCTCCACTCCTTTGTTCGTCCTAATAGGATATGTAAATTCCAATCTGGGAGAAAATGGAACATTTTTAATGAAACGACAAGTACAAAAGCACTCCAAATCAAAAGGAAAATCCCTGCGCTGGTGGATCAGATACTTGGTTTCAGAGTCTCGAGGAGAAATGCTGGAGACAGTGAATGGCCCGTTTCTTCACTTTACATCCCACTGAGGTTTTTTGTCTGCCCTCTGGCAGAGCAGAGTGGGTAGTGCATAGCTATGCTTGTTGCGCACCCCCGGTGGCTGTCTGCGGCCTGTCCCGGGCACCCCCGGTGGCTGTCCGGGCACCCCCCGGTGGCTGGCTGTCCCGGGCACCCCACGGTGACTGGCTGTCCCGGGCACCCCCCGGTGGCTGGCTGTCCCGGGCACCCCCCGGTGGTGGGCTGCGGCCTGTCCCGGCCTCCCCCTCCCCGTGGCTTAGTGGCCAAAGTGAAAACTGCAGGACTTAAGAATTATTAAAAAATATTGAAAGTGGCATGGAAAATTAAAAAAAGTAACCAAAAATTCTTAAAAAATGTGTTTAACATAAAAACGTGAGTTAAACAAGAAGTCATTTTTGTTGACACATTCCCTTTAAGCTCCTTTAAACCCAGAGTACATCAGGAAAAACCTTGCTGAGTGGCCTAACACCAGTGTTTAACATCTCATTGTATTGGTATGGGCATGTTATGCTCGCCCCTTCCTACATGGGTGCACTTCATATCTACAGAAAAAAAATATATTTTTCTAGGTTAAAACTGGGTGAAGGGCAATTTCTCAGAGTTTGCGATGGATTTTGAAATCTGCATTTTCACGAACCTTTCATTGACTGGTTCGTTGGAAGCTCTTAAAGTCCGAGGACAAAATAAAAAAAGTGACTGATGGTTCTTGGCCTCCTAGAAGTCCTTCCTTGAAGGCATAAAGTAAAAATCTGGTCACTTTGATCTACTGACTGTACAAAGCGCAGGTTACAACTTCCACATCGTTACCTAATACAGATTGTAAGTTATGGTCGGCCTTGCAGGTTCCTGGACCCTTTGGCAGGTTGATGGACTGGCCCGTGGATTTGTGAGGTTGGAGAATTTTCGTTTTCTGGATTTATATTATGTATTCCTTGTGAGGTGATGGTGTAGAAGGTCCCTTCAGATTGCACTTCTAGATGAAGCATCGCTGCCTCGTTCTCTTTAGTTTTGCCCTTTTTTGGAAGGGACCTGTATCTGAAATTAAAATTTGGACATATCGTTACCAGTGCAGTCCCAGATTTTGAGATTTGAGGTGCAAAAAGCTTATGGCTGGCAGGACCTTCGGGACTCGTTCACCTTAGAACTAATGAAACTACCCTGTTTCCCCAAAAATAAGACCGTGTCTTATATTAATTTTTGGCCCTAAAGACGAGCTAAGACTTATTTTTAGGGGATTTTTTTTTCCTATGAACAATAATTCACATTTATTGTTGAACAAAACATCAACCTGTATTAATCTACTGTAGTGATTTCATCATAAACATCAGCATAAGCAGCCAGACTCAGAATTGCATAAAAAATGTCTTATTTTCGGGGAAACGGGGTACTAATTTCAAGGAGACATTACTAGCTTCACCAGCTACTGCCAGCGGAGGGTAGCATTGCTAAATATGGAATAAGATGGGGTCCAGGGTAGATAGTGGCTACTCTGTGATGTGTGGGGGGGACTCTAGCAGGAATGGTGTGCACTTCGTATATTAGCTAAGTGGATACACATGTGGGGGATTTGGCTGTGGCTTTCAATTACACCCCATGTGAATCCGCCCTTAGGCTGGTCTTAGGGTGCTTTCACACAGTGCATTTTTGATGCGTTTTTTATGCTGGAAGGCACAGCAATTAATGCTGTACATTGCTGCACAAAAATCTTGGTAAAATCGCAGTTTTTACCGCAATTTTTGCCTTTTTTTTTTTTTTGTGCAGCAATGTACAGCATTAATTGCTGTGCCTTCCTGCATAAAAAACGCATAAAAAAAAAAACGCACCGTGTGAAAGCACCCTTAGGATCATAGGAAGCCAAGGCATGAAGAACCTCGCCCCAACCACTCGTGGCAAACAAAGGCGACTTGCATAGAAAACCATGCCTTGTACTTGCTGCAAAACCAGAGCAGGTCTTAGTTTTTTTTTTTCATGTGGTTGTCCAGCAGACTACTCACTTGTGGCACCCAGCCTTTTTGGTAGATTCACACACGCACACCAGCTTTGCTGTGGATTTGCACATGGAAAATCCACCGTGTATCATCGCACCAGCCTTGTGAATGAGATGTGAACAAATCTCCCTGCAGAATTTTGAAAACGGAACCATGTCAATTTCATTACATTACCGGTTGGTGGGGAGAGGAGCAACCGAGGTTGCTGCAATGTTAATGGACACTAAGGGCCTCATGTGTGAAAACTGTCTAAGACTTTCTTTGCTGCCAATAGCGACCGGTACTTGCTGAAACCAGAGCAGGTCTTTTTTTTTTTCATGTGGTTGTCAGCAGACTCCAGGGCGATCCACCGCGCTTTTTGGTAGATCACACAGGCGTCACACCGCTTTCTGGGATTGCACATGGAAAATCCACCGTGTCATCGCACAGCCTGTGAATGAGATGTGAACAAATCCCCTGCAGATTTTGAAACGGAACCATGTCAATTTCATTACATTACCGGTGTGGCGAGGAGCAACCGAGGTGCTGCAATGTTCATGGACCTAAGGGTCCTCATGGGAAAACTGTCTAAGACTTTCTTTGCTGCCAATAGCGACCGGTCGGAGCCCAAGGAGTCCAACCGGTCGGAGCCCAAGGCGTCCAACCGGTCGGAGCCCAAGGCGTCCAACCGGTCGGAGCCCACGGCGTCCAACCGGTCGGAGCCCTCGGCTTCCAACCGGTCGGAGCACAAGGCGTCCAACCCCACCTCCCCTGTCGTTTTTTCAGATGCCTAAGAGAAATGAAAGGGGAGCTCCAACTGGTTACCATGGGCAACAGTCTTAGACCTAGACTGTTTTCCTACCTGTCCCCCTATGTGTGGGTTTTGTAAGACACTGCTTGGCACCATGGTATGCATTACGTATCAAGCCAATTGTATTGTGTATGATCTGTGCACTGTATTGAAAGAGGAAAAATCTCTCCTTGAGGAGAGGAACCAATAAATTGGTCGGTGTGAGGATTTATGCGCCTTTCAGACCTCACTGACTGTTTTGCTTAAAGCAAAGGCTTATGGGAAAACAGCTGAGTAGCTCCACAGCGCACTCTTTTGGATGTAGTTATCCTCAATTCACAAGTAGCTCGCAGGAGCCTTGCAATGTGAAAGGGATTTGAGCCAAACCAGATAAAGCGGATGTATCGCTTCCTTAGTTCGGCTGATTCACACTGCTCTCAGCTTCTCAACTCTAGAAATGCAGGGGCGTTTCTTCCCCTCCCAGCTGGGTGACATCATCCCCCCCTTCGCTGTGCATGCTGGCTCCCGAGACTCCACCCCCCCCCCCTTCACTGTGCATGCTGGCTCCCGAGACCCCCCCCCCTCCTCCTCTCTGAGTCCACATGTCACTGTGTCTCTCTCTATGCAGTCTTATTTTGTAAGAGCTGTATACATACCACAGGCTGCATTCAATCTAGACTGAGCACTCTTCTCCTCTCACAGCTGGAGATGCTCTATGAACGGCACAGATCTGCTTCTATGCAGGAGAGTTAGGCACCGGGACAAAACTGTTATGTTTTCTCATTATAGAATCTGTTGCAGTCTGTTTCTGCTAGGTGTGGAGAGAGAAAATGCTACGGCCCCTAACTCTGAGTCAGGCAGGGATCGACACAAATTGTGCTATTTACTGATTGTGTAAGCCCTTCAGTGTAATTCTGTTTCTTCTGCCTGTATAAAGTGAAAGTGTGACGGTCCCTTACTCTAAGTGAGAGACACAGCTCCGTGAATTCGACCGGGGGCTGTACAGAATGTAAATGAGCTCTCAGCTAGTGAAATGCAAGGAGGAGGGATCCGGAGGGATTAGACCCACACTGGATATCAGTGTAAATAAAAACACAAGATAAGGGAGACTGTGAATACAAGACAGCTTTGCTAATGACATCCAATTGCAAAGTTGCTTGTTTTCACTGTCCCCTTATTCTGAAGACCATTTAATGAAATGATACAACCCCTTTAAGTTCAGCTACAGACAGCTGTTTCGGGGTATTTGCCCCTCGTCAGTGCAGTGTAGAACTTACTGGTTGGCTGGGTGAGAGGCAAAAGTGCACTGTATGACATAGATACAAGAGAATCGTGCCATACAGGGTCCAGTCTATTTATAGCATTGGCTTCATTTATCAAAATTGTCTACCAGTAAGACTGTCTTTGTTGCCCATAGCAACCAATCAGAGCTTATAGCGACCAATCGGAGCTTAGCTTTCATTTTTGCAGAGAAGTATAAGAAATGAAGGTCAAGCTCAGGTTGCTGTGGGCAACAGGGACAGTCTTAAACACCTATTGGGCCTCATTTAGCAAAATGGTCTAGCATTAAGACTCTGTTGCCCATAGCAACCAATCAGAGCTCAGCTTTCATTTCTTATACAGCTCTGATTGGTTGTTGTGATTGGTTGCTATGGACAACAAAGATAGTCTTGCTATTAGACAATTTTGATAAATGAGGCCCAATGTAGGTTTATGTGGGGAAAGGCTGTTTTGATTTTTCCTTTTCTGCTTCCTCCTTGTTGGGCTGTACATTTATCTATTTGATGTTTGATTCCATTGAAATGAGCCTATAGAGAATGATGGGCGAAAGCCGCTGTTTACTGGGGTGTGGGATTGGCTGTAAATGGCGCTCCCTTCAGAATTTTTTTTCCCCACTCTCCCTCTTGTCATTTTGCAGCGGGTCAGCGTGCTAGTCGGTTTGCATGTCAGCCGCCCCGTAATCTCAGTCAGAGAATGCCAGTCTTCCAAATAAAATATCTATTCCTCGCCCCATAAGCTTTTCTGCTATTCCACCCCCCCCCCCCACCACCTTAATATCCAGTCTTTGCAGATCGGCCCTCCCTTATGTCTGCTTTGTCACCAAGCGGAAAATCTGCTCCTTGCAGCAGAAGATTCTCCATTTAATGGAATTAAGAGCTTGCCGTTTGGCCGAGTTAAAAAAAATAAAAAAATAAAAAGTAATAAAAGATTGAGGACAGAGAATGCTGAACAAATGGCATTTAGGCTTCACAAGGAGCTTTATTCTCTGGCATCTTAAAGACTTACCTGGATGGCGTCTTATTTGCCGGCTCTCACATGAGCTATATTGGTTCTTTATGCCAAAAGAACATTTCCACCCAAAATTTTAAAAAAAACAAAAAACATAGTTACATAAAAAGGGGTCTTCAAAAACTTTTAAAGGGGCTGTCTTGCTACAAAGATTGCTTTTTTTATGTTAAAGATCTTGTAAAAACAAGTCACTTTACAATATGTGTCCATTAACAGTGTCCTACCTATTCCTAGATATACCCTCTTGTATGAATTGCATCAGCTCCTCAGGTTGCTATAGCTACAGACCTATTCCATCTCTCATGATCGGCTGCCCGCACTGGTTGCTATAGCTACAGACCTGCCCGATCTCTCCTGATTAGCTGCTAGCGCTGGTCGCTATGGCTACAGACCTGTTCAATCTCTCCTGATAGGCTGCCAGCACTGGTTGCTATAGCTACAGACCTGGCTTGTACTGCAGCCTAATGGAAGCCAGTAAACACGCCCCTGAATTCAAAGTGAAACCAAGAGAACAGGACTGAGGTAAGATGAATCAATGTCGTGAGACAACCCCTTTAAAGACCTCCCTACCACTAAGCTGAAATAGAAAATGACCCCATACTTACCTTTCCTATCACCACCATGCCAGAGCTCCAGTGTCATCCACCCCTATCCATGGTCCCTCACGGAGTATGTCAGATTCATGGATCACATGATGCTGCAGCCAGTCACTGACCTCCGTGGTCACATGCTGTACATGTAGGCATGTGACTTCTGAGGTCAGTGATTGGTTGGTTGCAGTATCATGTGATCCTTGAACGTGATGTCATTGGTGAGGGACTAGAGGGGAACACTGGAGCTCTGGCAGCACTGGGGCGGTGGTGATGGGAGAGGTAAGTATGGGGTAATTTTCTATGGTAGGGAGGTCTTTAAAAGTATTGGGAAACCATTTTAATGTAACTAGGTGCACAGCCTTAAGTTTTTGTTTTCTTTTCTCGTTTTTTTTTTAAATTATACTTGGTGAAATGTTCTTTTGGCATAAAGAGCCAAAATATCTCACGTGTAAGCCGGCAAATAAGATGCAATCCATGTAAGGGTGGGCTCACACAATGTTTTCACCATACAGTATAGGTATATGTTGCTTTCTTTAGCCATACATTAAGAAAAAAAAATCAAAACGTATACATTTTTGGGTGTACTTCTATGCTTACTTTTAAATGTATCTGTCTACCATATAGGGATACGTTTGCATATATTTGTATTTTTTTTTTTTTTTATTAATAAAAAAACATCCGTTTTTAGTCAAGTCTGCTCTGGTCAGTAAAGTTTTGTGATTTGAATAGAAAGAAGTATATGTTAAACGCAAGCAAACATATACCATTACGTTTGCATATGTTACTCGTTGACGTCAATACGGGAAAAAAAAATGCTAGCGTTTTATTTCTTTTTTGTGGGACACAAAGATTTAGTAGACTGTTGTTCTGAGCCTAAAAGAAAACAGCATGTGGATGTAAAGCGAGTTGAACGTATTCAAAAGGAGGCTCTTTTTGACTTCACGTTTCACCATTGGGGCATGTCCCCACGGCCGAAAATTAGCTTAAAGGGGTTGTCTCGCTACGAGGATTGCTTTTTATGTTAAAGATCTTGCAAAAACAAGTGACTTTGCAATATATGTCCATTGACAGTATCCTACCTATTCTGAGATATCCCCACTTGTAATGGGCTCATACTCCTCAGGTCACCATAGCTACAGACCTGTTTGTTTCTCTCCCGATAGGCTGCCAGCACTGGTTGCTATAGCTACAGACCTGTTGGAGCTCTCCTGATAGGCCTGCAGCACTGGTCGCTATAGCTACAGTCCTGGCTTCTACTGCAGCCCAGTAGAAGCCAGTAAACACGCCCCTGAATTCAAAATTAAACCACGAAAACAGGACTGAGATAAAATGAATCAATGTAGTGAGACAACCCCTTTAACGGGCTCCTTTGGAAAACCTGTGCAGCAGTCCCCACTGCACGGGTTTTCTGCCTGGCGGTTTTTCCACCCGCGGGTTGCCCGAAAAACATCATGCACATTCTTCCGTCCAGTTTTCGGACGAATATGTGCATATTAATATGAAGGAAGAGGGCTCATCGTGGAGAAAAGACGCTTGTGATGGTGTCTCTGGGTCATGGAGCTCTGAGCCCCAGTCCGTCCTTGTATCCTGAGCCAGGTAAGACGCTTCTGATGGTGTCTCTGGGTCTTGGAGCTCTGAGCACAGTCCAGTCCTTGTTCTCCTGAGCCCAGGTAAGAGGCTTCTGATGGTGTCTCTGGGTCATGGAGCTCTGAGCACAGTCCAGTCCTTGTTCTCCTGAGCCCAGGTAAGAGGCGTCTGATGGTGTCTCTGGGTCATGGAGCCTGGAGCACAGTCCAGTCCTTGTTCTCCTGAGCCCAGGGTCAAAGGGACGCCTGATGGTGTCCCTGGGTCATGGAGGCTCTGAGCACAGTCCAGTCCTTGTTCTCCTGAGCCCAGGTAAGAGGCTTTGATGGTGTCTCTGGGTCTATGGAAACTCTTTAGCCAGGGACAGTCTTTTCTCCTGAGCCCAGGTAAGACGGCCTGATGGTGTCTCTGGGTCATGGGGCTCTGAGACACAAGTACAGTCCTTTTCTCCTGAGCCCGGTAAGAGGGGTCTGATGGTGTCTCTGGTGTCATGGAGCTCTGAGCACAGTCCAGTCCTTGTTCTCCTGAGCCCGGTAAGAGGCTTCTGATGGGGTCTCTGGGTCATGGAGCTCTGAGCACAGTCCCAGTCCTTGTTCTCCTGAGCCCAGGGAAAAGGCTTTTGATGTGTCTCTGGGTTTATGGAGCCTGAGCACAGTCCCGTCCTTTTCTCCTGAGCCCAGGTAAGAGCTTCTGATGGTGTCTCTGGGTTCATGGAGCTCTGAGCACAGTCCAGTCCTTTTCTCCTGGCCCAGGTAAGAGGCGTCTGATGGTTCTCTGGGTCATGGAGCTCTGAGCACCCGTCCAGTCCTTGTTCTCCTGACCCAGGTAAGAGGGGTTCTGATGGTGTCCTTTGGGTCATGGAGCTCTGAGCACAGTCCCAAATCCTTTTCTACTGAGCCCAGGTAAGATGCTTCTGATGGTGTCTCTGGGTCATGGAGCTCTGAGCACAGTCCAGTCCTTGTTCTCCTGAGCCCAGGTAAGATGCTTCTGATGGTGTCTCTGGGTCATGGAGCTCTGAGCACAGTCCAGTCCTTGTTCTCCTGAGCCCAGGTAAGATGCTTCTGATGGTGTCTCTGGGTCATGAGTGAGACAAGGAATGTAACCGTTGTAGCCCATGTCTCGGATATGTCTGTGTGTGGTGGAAGCACTGACTCCAGCCGCAGTCCACTCCTGGTCAGTTTCACCCAAATTCTTGAATGTTTTTTTTTTCTTGACGATCCTTTCAAGGCTGTGCTCATCCCTGTTGCTTGTGCATCTTTTTCTACTACTTTTTCTACTTTTCTACACTTTTTCCTCCCACACAACCTTCCATTAATCTGCTTTGATCCAGCCCTCTGTGAGCGGCCAGCTTCTTTAGCAACAACCTTTTACGGCGTCCGCTCCTGGTGAAGGGTGACAATGAATGTTTTCTGGACAACTGTCAGGTCAGCAGTCTTTCCCCATAATTGTGTATCTACTGTAACAGACTGAGGGATCATTTAAATGCTTAGAAAACCTTTCTGTGTGACACCATGAGTCAACAATATTGACTCTTCTCACATTATTTTATTTTTCTGTTACACTGAATCTTGGGTTTTCATTAGCTGTTTTCATCCACATTAATAGAAATAATTGCTTGAAATCACCTTTCGATGATATTCTAAATTATTTCTGGATGCAATAGTATAGTGGCCAGGGTCCATTGCTTTTGGCCATAAAATTTTGGATGATATTTAAAAAATGTTTTTATTGCACTAGTAAAATGGCTTCCGTTAAGAATAGAATTACATTGCCAGTATGTACGATCTGTTGCATATAACTTTTATCTTATAGATTTTATATCACAAACATTCCTAGGAAAATAATTAGTATTTTTGCAATACTGATGCCCTGAACCTCATCTTTGTTGAGGGGCAGCTGGTGACAGGTGATTTGTGTTGCTGGATGTAGTAGGGTCAGTCGGGGGAGGAGATGGGGGGGATAAGAGCCCATCAGAGCATAGGCTGGAGGATGCCGGAGCAAAGTCGATTACCGACCGAGATGAGGAAACGCTTCCAGAGGCTTATAAATGGCCGGAGCCAGCCTGCAGCCCATAGCAACCTGATGGGTATGAGCCTGTATAATCTCACATCATTACAAGCCACATTATCGCGTCATCCGTGGAGTATAGTATTTCACTGCCGTGTCTTGAAGGTTATGGACTTATTTATCTTCAGAATAAATGTTCTTGACTATTAGTTGGTCCATTGGGATTGTAGCCAGGGCTCATTTATTATACTTACATTTCTCATAGAGCTTGGGCACAACCTTATTCTCAGTGGAGCTTCCAGGTTGGACTTTCTATTGTATTATGATATCTATGTGGTCAGAAGAGCGATGTAGAACTGAACTCTCATCATCTGAGAATTTGTGCTAACCGCAAGGAGAGCCTTTCCCAAGAGTTGGTTGCTAATATAGATCTTGGGACGTATCCTGTTAGGCCTACAAAGAAAAGAAAAGAAGTTCCTATTATCTCCTTACTCAAACACATTGCCTAAGGCTAGATCCATACAGCATCGGATAAAAACCGTTGGAAAGTCGACCAGTTTTTTTTTTAAACAATGCACGACCGTGGTTTTTGTCACTGTATTTGCAAGAACCGCGGTTGGTTCTTGTTGGGTTTTTTTTTCCCATCGGGCCAAATGATTGTATGGGAAACCAACGACAAAGCTCAAAACGGCGGTGTATTGAGCAACAAGTTCCTCAATACATCGGTACTAGAAAACGAGCAGAAAAAAAATGACCTGTTTAGACTACAGGTCGTTTTTTTCTATTCAAGTCTATGGGCTGCCTGAACGGTCCTATTTTCAGCGATTTTAGAGTCCTAACACGTGTTTTTGTGTGCTGTGTAGACATAGCCAAAAAGTATCTCAAGGTCTACGATCATACTGTTCTGCCTAAAGAGGCACAACACCATTTGCCCTAGGGACATGACATGTACACACTGAGGAACATGTACCACATTGGCCTTTAGACTTCAGAGGTGGTATCTTCTGCACTCTGGCCAGGGTGGTTTCAGAGGCAACCATCTGATGCCTGACAAAAATTGATCTCATATCCTCCACTTAATCGGGCAAGCACAGGATTCTTGCTAAGTGTGGGATGGTGTCCTTGGGTAGCGGTCTCCTAGCATGCAGTGACATGACTCCATCGCCAGTGTTATTTGGCAGAAGAGGCATTTGACAGCCCCTTTAATCGTGCAGAATAAAAGGCAATTCTTTGGATCTTTAACATGGCAATATCTCAGACCAATAGTAGGTCCTTCATTAGGCTCATGTGTGAGGTACGATCTCGTTATATGGAACCTATATCAATAGAAGATAATGGTGCCGGACACCGGATATGACCGAAAGCGGGTGCTCTGTGGAAGGCCAAAGGCTAAGGTCACATATATAGAAGGAAATCCACGGCACTAAAGGAGTACCTTGGATTTTCTTCTATATGTTATATGGAACCTTGGATGTGCTTCATCCTTGGACAGTAGGGATCGAAACATGCTCCTACCAATCTACTAAGAGAGTCTGGTCCAGACATGCCAACATAAGCTTCCAAGAGTTAGGTGGCTTCATAGTCATTCTTCTTTTTTTTCACTGTATGTTTATTGAACAATAATAAATTTTTGCAAAAATGTCCCATATTAAAATTGTATATAAATTAACACATTCACTAGATTAGTTCAAAGACAATTTTCTGGTGAGAATACAGTGGACTGGAAATAACAAGAACAAATATAAAGAACCAGACACAATAGGAGAAAAAGAGGGAGGTGGGGGGGGGGGGGTGACTCCTATCTCCTATACCGCCTCATCCCTCGAAGTTAATTGTGCAGAGAAGATTCAGTATTGATGATATATTCATCCCATTGTGACCAAATGGTACCAAATATTACCAGATTGTTGTTCAGCATGGCTGTTAAATATTCAAGCCTTCTAACCTCCTACATAGTCATTCTTGATGTTCTTCAAGTAGGCGTGCTGACCTAAAAAGATGGTGGGACTTCTCCTTATCTCTAAGTAGTCTCCTCTGTGTTCTACCTTACTAGGACACAGAGGAGACTACAGAAGAGAAACACTTGACCATGCATCTTATGGAGTAGTTGATAAACAATGAGTTTTCTCTTATCTTCTAGGCGACTTATAGAGTCATCCCTAATCTCTCTGTCTCGCTATGATGGAACTGGATCCCGAGAGCATCCCATTTACCCTGATCCAGCCAGGTAAGGTTTCTATTTCCACTACCTTTTTCAGACCCTTTGGATTTATACTGGGAGGATGGCGATGGTAGCATACACTAAAACTGTAATTTTTAAAGATACCGAAGTAGGGTGGAAAGCATTGATGATTTATGAATGAGCTATGACTAGCAGTGCTCTTTGTGATCCTTGGACCAGCCCCAAGACCTCATTACCTAACCATCCCACGCATCCCTACTTCATTGGAGTCTTCTGTTTGCTTGTTGTGTAAGCTGCCATCACACTTTTGTGTTGATTCCACAACTTTGCCATTGGGATGTTCTGTATTCTGTATTAAAGGGGTGTTCTTCCATACAGTATGGAATATCGCTAGGATGTGCCACCAAAGCCGGATAGGTGCGGCCCCAGAGGTGGGAATGTACCTATCTTGGAAACGGGCCCCTGAAAGGGTTGGCTCAGAATGAAGAGCCAGTCGAATTTGCCTACGATTCTCCATTCTCTTCTATTGGTGTTCTCAGTACAAGTGAGTGGAGTGTTTGGCTGTACTGGACACTTCCATAGAACTGAATGGAGAGTTGTGCACAAGAGCGAGTGCCTCTCCATTCTGATCTGACACTTTCAGGGGACCATTCCCAAGATGGTGGTACCGTGCCTACCAGGCTTTGATGTCATCTCCTATTGATATTCCATCAAAGTCAATTGTAATCATTGAAGAGCTGACTTCTTGGTCCTCATGATTGTTAGAACAAAGGGAACGCCTCTCACCTCCCGCTCCTCTCTCTAGTTTTCCCTATGGTAGCTCCCGGCCTCTTGATGACTGTTCAGGAGTACAGGCAGTCCCCAAGCTGTGAACTAGATCGGTTCAGTAGGTTTGTTCTTAAAGGGGTTTTCCCACGAAGTAAAACTGACGTGGGAAGTTTGTAAATTAAATAATAAATATTTTCACCGTTCGTTATTATTAAAAATTCTGCATTGTTTTGGTCTTAGCTGCTCCTTTAGTGATTCATTGTTTACAGCTTGTCTCCAGGGGATACGACCAGGGATGAGAGCTTCTCAGTCCTGGTCGCACATGCTCAGACATCACCTCTCCTCTCAGGCAGCTACAGAGTGTTAAAACCCCAGGTGCTGTTATTCTACTCCCATCCTCTGTGTTCCTTAGTAATTAGTCAAACAATGCAAATAAATTAAAAAAAAGAAACCTCAATGAGGTCTGTGCATTGATAAAGAGAAATAAAATCCACAGGGATTTAAACCGAGGTCCCTTATGCCTGGAGGCAAAAGTTTTACCTCTGAGCTACAATGTAGCTACTTACAGTTCTACACATAAACAGACCTTTCTTTGACTAGAGGGAGGAAAGGCCTGGTGATGTCATCCTGCTGGGTCACATGATATGTAATTCAAACAAATCATATACGCCCCCTTGTGAGCACACAGAGCTGAAGAGCTGGCTGCAGGAGGTATGAAATGAGATTGTGGCAAAACCCCTTTAAGTTAACTTTGAATGTAAGTTGAAACGGGTAAATTTAAAAACCTCCCTACTACCTCCCACTGTGCTCAAATAGAAAATTACCCCATATTTACCTCTCCCGTCACCACCATTCCAGAGCTCCGGTGTCCCTCTCTGATGATGTCAGATCCATGGATCACATGATGCTTCAGCCAATCACTGATCTCCGTGGTCACATGATGTACATGCAGGTATGCTGAGGCCAGAGATTGGCTACAGCATCATGTGATCCTTGAACGTGATGTCATCAGTGATGGACTGGGGGAGCGCTGGTAGCAATGGAGCGGTGGTGATAGAGGTAAGCATGGGGTAAATTTCCATTTCAGCACAGTGGGAGGTGATAGGGAGGTTTTAAAGGGGTTGTCTCACTACATTGATTCATCTTACCTTTTTCCTTTTTTCTTGGTTTCATTTTGAATTCAGGGGTGTGTTTACTGACTTTTATTAGGTTGCAGTAGAAGCCAGGTCTGTAGCTATAGCAACAACTGCTGACAGCCTATCTGGAGAGATCAAACAGGTCTGTAGCTATAGCAACCTGAGTAGCTGATGTAGCCCATACAAGAGAGGATATTTAGGAATAGGTAGGACACTGTTAACGGAGACATATTGCAAAGTGAGTTGTTTTTGTAAGATCTTTAACATAAAAACTTTGTAGTGAGACAACCCTTTTAAGTCTTAAAGGACCCTTTTAGGTACATGCTGTATGTAAGTTGGATATTTGTAACTTGGGGACTGGCTGTAAACAATGTAAGGGACGCAGCATGACCAGAATTGCGGGACCTTCATGCTCAGGATCTGAGTAACATCACTTTTTGATGGGAATGCCCCTTTAATTCATGGGAAGTGCAAATGTTTGCTAAAAAAGACACGTGAGCAGAGTTGGCGCATCCTCTTTATTTTAATGTCCGAGGTCCAGTAAGTTTCTTAGATCCCATTCTTATCTGTACTGACAACGCTTCTCCTACCTTTGCAGGTTATCACCAGCCGCTTACTACGCACAAAGGAGGATTCAGTCCCTGTCTCGGGGGGCCAGCATCCGGCAACGCTCTATGCGGTACCAGCAGAACCGCCTGCGGTCCTCTGCCTCTGCTCCGACCTCCAGTGAAGGACAAGGGGCCGTGGAAACTGGAGACCTCGAATTTGAGGAATTTGAGTAAGTCTCGTTTGGTCTGTGCCGAAACGCGCACAATCTCTTTCTCACTATTTTACCCAATGCAACCACTTTGTATTGAAGCCAGCACAGTTATTCTTGGCTTCTAAATAGGTTGCCGTACGATGAAAATTCTGTAGGGCCACTGAAATTCTCTTAACAAATGAGTTTGCTGGCTTTTTTTATTTATATATTCAACCCACAGCATGCATCGCTTCTCATGTAATCTGTAATCCTGATATAATAGGGACACATGAAATAATCAAATTCTTTTTATCCCGGAGCTATTCTCCATATCCACTGCCAGTTCTCCGCATTTCAGTGGATGGGAAAAAGCTTTTATTTATTTTATCTGTGCTGTAAACACGACACAGATTTATCACTTCGTGTAAGCCCCGTGCCGCGTCCCGTCACCGTATGCTGATTGGCTCTGCTAAGCCTTTGGAAAACTTTCGAGCTGTTATCTGCTACAGGAACTTGGAAAATGATGTTATATACATATACATATTTGTGATCATAATAAAGTCCTGGAGAATCCAGGAATAAAAAGTTCCAAAATCTTGGAAAAATCCTTAAAACCGCATACATGTGTCGAGTGTGAGGAAACCGGTTATACCTACACATTTCAAGCTCTTTCTGGAGACTCTCACGCACTCTCACGCACTCTCACGCACTCTCACGCACTCTCACGCACTCTCACGCACTCTCACGCACTCTCACGCACTCTCACGCACTCTCACGCACTCTCACGCACTCTCACGCACTCTCACGCACTCTCACGCACTCTCACGCACTCTCACGCACTCTCACGCACTCTCACGCACTCTCACGCACTCTCACGCACTCTCACGCACTCTCACGCACTCTCACGCACTCTCACGCACTCTCACTGAAATAGGTATTTACCATCACCAATTTTCTAGGTGAATATATTTCTAAAGGTGCTGTTGACATGCAGTGCTTACCAGATGTTGGGAACAACCTGTCTAATCCAAATAGGCAAATACATCAAACCATGGATTTCCCTAAATTAAGTGATGTGTGATAATGAGAAATGACATGAGTTAAAAAGTCATGAGGAAAAAGAGCAAAAAGCGATGGAAAGTCATGAATCTATAAGTAATTAGTAAGCAATCATGCGACTTAGTGAAAAATATCAGCTGGTTCAACTGATAAACCCATAAAAAGGTGTCTCATTACCAAGGTGAAATAAAAGAAACATCTCATGATGGGTAAAACCAGAGAGCTGTCTCGAGACCTTTGCAGCCTCATTGTTGCAAAACATATTGATGGCATTGTTTATAGAAGAATTTCTAAACTACTGAAGATTCCAGTGAGCTCTGTTGGAGCCAAAATTCAAAAGTGGAAAGAACATTAATTTTCGCCAATCATTCATTGAGGAAAAACGCACCTTGGGTTAGGCCGTTGCCTTCGGAGGGGGAAACAAAGGCGGACCAAAGAGTCGGGCCCCCGCCCGGTGCTATATCCCAGCATGGGGGGGGGGGGGGGGGGGGGCATATTCCCCGCATACTATAGCTCCCTGAGGCAGCAGGACAGTTGCCGTGCGGCGCTGGGCGTTTGGGCAACCATGCAGTGCCGGGGCGTTTCCCCGTGGTACCGGTGTTTTTGGTTGGCGCGTGCTGGGGGGCAGAGGGGCCTCTCAGGGGCTGCTGGTACCGCTTACCAGCTCCCGCTCGCTCCCCGGGGCGCAGTTAAATTTACCCCCGGGGCGTGGGGAGGATTAGGCCGCGCCTAGGCCACAACTAGGCTGCACCCTCTCCCGGCCCTGGGCCCGGCCCCTCCATGGATGGGGCAGGACCTCCCACCCCGGGCCTGTTTTGGGGGGGCGGAGCCTAAACCCCGTTTTTGCAGGTTTTGGGGCGTCCCGCTGCTCCTGACTGCTGGGAAACACAAAATTTGGGGTGTAATTTAAACCCCCTGTGGGCCTCCTCCCTGCCCCCACGCTTTGCAGCCATGCCCCTTTTCGGGCTAATGTCAAACCCCCTTTTCCAAAAAGTGGCGACTTGCGCGCCGGTCCCCGCTGCACAGGATTGCCTTGTGGGTAGCCCCAGGCTTTTTGTGCCCTTTTGCGCTGCTCCGCTACCATCCACTGGGGGCCCCAGCGCCTCCTGTCAGGGGTCGGAGCCCATTTTGGGGCCCAGGTGTCTCGCTCACGGGCATGGCCACCCTGTAAGAGCCCCCCGGTTAGGGTTCGCCATAGGGCACAGCCGTCGTGCTCGCTGCCCAGCCTGGCCCCTCCTAGGGCCCCGGCGCAGCCCGTACGGATGTTAGGTAAGGGGGTCAGAGTTTCTCTGCCTCGTTATAAACCCAGCTCTCCCCCCATCAGACAAAACGGAGAAAAGCTCCAGGCCGGGATACGGCTTCTTCAAGGGGGGAAAACCCTCTGATTCGGTTTCTGACTCTGAGCCAGACAGGGATGACGACGGGGGCAGCAGCGGCCAAGCCCTTAGCCGGGCTTTTGGGGATGGATGGAGACTCCGGGCCCTGGATACGGCCTCTGGGGAGACCCCCTGTCCTTGGTTTTGGCCAAAAGGGGTTCATATGCGGCAGCAACAAAAAAAAAAAAAAAAAAAAACCCTTAGCCAAAAAAGCCCCGGCCCTAGATAGGCCCCCTTCGGGAGTCCCCCCTGTCTCGGTTTTGGGCCAGACAGGGTTAATAGGATGACAGCAGCAGTCTAGCCCTTATCAAAAAGCTGTCGGGATCCCTTATTTAAGGGTGAGGATGCTCAGTCCAGGAGGGGACTCCCTTCAGGGCGGCAATGACAGGTTTGGTGTTCCCTCCACACCTGAAAGGGGAAAACGGTTTGCGGCGTTTTTGTTTTCTACCAATGGTCAAGTCCTTGCCCTTTCCTGGAGGGTGGGCTCATAGGGTTCAGGCTCTGCTGTTCTAGGGCCCACCCTGTCTGGGACCAGCGTTCCTTGATAACGGCACAGACAGGCGCCCCATGGATTGTTTTAAGTCCGCCTTGGGGCGGCCGGGGCACCCCTGCGACCTCGCGCTCCCCCCATTTAGTTTGCATGGTTGGTCGTAGTGCACTGCAGCAGCGGCTAGAAGTTTCCCACGGGATTTTGGGGAATCTTGTTTCCCAGTTCTCAGTTTTTCTGGGTCCCCAGTAAAGCCCATGGGGGCAACCCTTTTTTTGGCTAACGTCGGGCCCAATGCAGTGGCTGTTTTGCCTTTCCCGAAGCGGAATTTTTTTTGGGGGGGGTTGCAGCCTCAAAGGAGTTTTTGTTTGCACTTCCGTCCTCGGTAAAGCGTTTTTTTGGGGGTCCAGAGGGTCGTAGTATGCTCACCCCCTCAGGGACCACCGGTGAGAGGTATTACGTTATGATCCGCGAAAGCAAGGGCCTTTTTGTCCAGCTGGGGCCTGGTCTTGGGACCGGCCCCCACCCGAGAATGGGTTTGGGTTTTTGGGGCATTTCAGCCGTTCCAGAGAGCTGGCAGTTCAGGGAGCGGTACCAAAGTCCAGGGTCCCCCCACTTCAGGATCCCCTTTGGGTTTTGGGTCTCCCAGACGGTTGCAGCCGCCTCCGCCCCGCATCTGTCTCGGGCATCGGTTTCCCTTGGCTTCTTCCCCGGCAAGAGGGAATTATGCCGGTCCTAGTCTGAGCAAGGGTCTTTTTCAAATCCCTTTTGGATTCCCCTAAGGGCAGCTCACTAGGGCTTAAAGGCTCAACCGGGGGGGTGGGCCCCGTTTCTACTTGGGCCCACCCTCAGCGGTGCCTTCGGGAGCAAGAAGTTTTGCAGCTGCTTGGACATCAGGTTGTTTTCCGTCCCCTTTTCCAAGGGTTTTCGCGGTTCCTGCGGTTCACAATAGGCGCCCACTTGCTCTTTCAGAGCTTGTGTTTGGTCGCAGGGAACCCGGTCTTCATAAGCGCCTGTCCCCTATTGACATTTTTTCATGGGGGTTGGTCCCACCGCAATTGCGCCCCGCCGGGGCGCATCAGGATTCCCTGGAGTTTGCAGCACGCTTTGGTGGATGTTAATTGTCGGCAAAACCCCGGGCTGATTCCATCTTAGGGGTGGGAAATTTTGAGGGATGATTTATTTCACTCAGGGTTCCCAAGGGCTCCCCCCGTCTGTAAGCCAGCGCTTAGTCATTCCCCTATCTCGGTATCGCCCCGGGATGTTCTTTAGAAATTGCTGCGGGGTTTGGCAGCTTTAGGCCGCCTCCAGGCGTGGTCCTTTGCGCACCTCCTTTCTCGCTTCCGGCAGTGGGGCAATCCCGCCCCGGTAACACAGGTTCCAAAGCCTTTGTCTCAGCGGTGCGCCTCCCCCCCCGGTCATCTAACCTGGGCTGGTGGCCACCTTCCCCGGGATTTCATCAAAAAAGGTTTTTTTCTGTCCCCTAATTCTGGGGCCATCACCAAAAAGCCAGCGTTCCGGGGGGGGGGGCCCCGTTCCCCCTCCCGGGCGAGCGAGTCTCTAATACTCAGGGGAGCCAGTCGTCAGGTCAATGTGCGGGGAAACCCCCCAAATTTTCCTTAAGCGCGCTCTCATTGGATTTCACCGGGGGCCCCCCAATTCCAAAAGGGCCGGGCAGTTCTTTCAGTTAACTGCAAGGGTTCTTTACGGCCAGCATGGGACACCCTGGTCGGCAACCCCCCCTTCCAGGGGTAGAAAACCAATTTGGGCCAAAATCCGTCAAGTGCTTCGCCTTCCTGCCGGAGGGGGGGTACGTGAGATCGACATGGTGACGCTGCCTCAAACCCTAGCGCCCGAGCTAGGGGCCCGGAACAGAATCCCTGGCGTTGGGAGTGGTTTGCTGGTCCCGCCCTGGGGAAGGTTGGTCTTCCCGTCTGTTTTTTAACCCGGGCCCTTCTTCCTCAAGGGCTTGTGGCCTCAAGCCTAGGATACCAGTTGTGCCCCCCTCCTTGGATTGGGTCTTTGGTACCAGTCCTCGGGGCCCCTTTTTGGGAAAAGGTCTTTTGACCTTTTCCTTTACGCCCAGGGCCCTTTTGTGCAGCCCCCCCTCCAACCCCGGCCGCGGTTGCAGTTCCAGGGCGGAGCTGTTGAGTTTGGGCCGCCTGGTTGGTTCGGCTTCAGGCCTCAGCTTTTGCAGATTGCGAAGCTTTTGCCCGGCTTGGCCCCTACTCCCGTTCAACCCAATGGGCCTTTGGGCCCCGGCGCTGCACCCTCGGCCCGTAGGTACTTCAGGTAGCAGTGGGCTGATCTTTCACTGCGATGAAGTTTTCTAGTCGCCCACCCCCCCGGAACGGTGTTTGGGCTCCCAAGGTGCTGTGTCCCCCCCTGAATGATTGGCGAAAAAATGGATTTTTGTACTTACCGTAAAATCCCTTTTTCCCTCCAATTCATTGGAGGACACAGGGGCCCACCCCCTTTTTGTCTTGTTTTCAGGGGGCGGGGTGTCTCTTTTCTCACCACGCTTTGGTACCAACTGAAAACCCGGGCCCCGGAGGGATATAGTCCCCCGGGGGCCCGACTGTTTGGTCCCCCTATGTCCCCCTCCGAAGGCAAGGCCCCATACCCCAAGGTGCGTGCCCCCCCAAAGAATTGGAGAGAAAGGGATTTTACGGTAAGTACAAAAATCCATTTTTCACCATAAACCGGCCACGACAATGAAAGATTTCAGACAAAGGTGTGAATATAATTATCAGAAGAGTTATCCAGGTGCCAAAGACACCTGTGGAGAACTACAGAAAGACCTGGAATCAGCAGGTACAACAATAAGTAACACACTTGACCTCCATGGCCTGTATGCTTGCTCACCATGCAAGACTCCATTGCTGAAAAAAAAGCATTTAAAGGGGGCGTTTAAAGTTTTCCAACAACTTTTTGACAAGGCGTAAAATCAGGGAGAATAAGTTGGCCAGAAAATTAAAATTGAACTTTTTTTGGATGCCATAATAAAACCTTTTTTTGGAGGCAAAAGGCCCAATAGCACCCCCCAAACCCGACCAACATAAAGTTTGGGGGTGGGAACATCATAGTTTGGGGCTTTTTTTCGCAATGGACTGGGAAAATTTCATATAATTGAAGGAAGGATAAAGGGCAAATGAGCAAGACATTCCTGAAAAAATCTGCTCCATCTCCCAGGTGGGGAAAGGGGAAAAAGGGGGGGGCTTTCAGCGAGACAATGAACCAAACAAGGGCCAAGGAAACCCCATTGGTTTAAAAGGGAGAAAATAAAGCTGCTAAATGGCCGAGCCAATCCCTACTGGACCCAATAGAAATTTGGGAAGGAACAAAAAGCTCCAGTTCTAAAGCACCCCTGGAATTTCAGGATGTGAAGGTGTCTGGTGGAAAAAGGGCCCAAAAAATCCCTTGAGCAATGAGGCGACAGTTTTCTCCATACGGGAACTAAACACCATCAGTTTTTAATACATTTCAGTAAGAGTGCAAACTTTTCCCCTCTGTCATTTCTCATTTTTACATATAACTTCTTTTGGGAATCAAGGGTTTGGTTTTCCTGCCTTAACGGATGGGTTTTACCGAAAT
This sequence comes from Phyllomedusa bahiana, assembly GCA_025379985.1. NCBI lineage: Eukaryota > Metazoa > Chordata > Amphibia > Anura > Hylidae > Phyllomedusa > Phyllomedusa bahiana. The sequence continues at coordinate 128,137 of JAODAL010002454.1, forward strand.
CGGGGAGAATTTCAGTCAATACATTTTAGAAATAGTTACTTAGAAAATTGGGGGACTGTTTTCCATATTGTTTTACCTACGTTTTTGTGTGTAATTTGTGTTGTTTATGTATGTGTATGTTGTGATATGTGTGTGGTGTGTATATATTTAATTTATATTATATATAATATATTATATATTATTTTATTTATTTATATAAAATTATATAATATACCCGCCCATGTATACACACATATATGTGTGTTGTTATGAAAATATATAAATATATATATATAAAATATATATATATATATACACATACATATAACCCACCACACCAACACAAAAACACAACCACACAAAAAAAAAAATTTTGTGGGATAAAGGGTGTGTATTATTTATACCACTATACAATACATACACATCATACATTTCATACTAAACAAAATACAACACCACACACACATATACACAAAAAAACAAAAAAATATATATACCACCCACACCTAGGTAAACAAATATTGAACAGTCCCCAATTTTCTAAGAAACACTTTTCTAAAGGGATTCCTGAAATTCTCACCAGATTTCAGCCCATCCAGTCTACTATATATTTTCTCCTGGAAGAGAGATCATTTTGGTTTTTTTCCCCCATAGAGTGTACACTAGCTGGATATCTCCAATGAAAATTGATTTCTTCCAGCGCTGAATATATACATACATAGTTTTCTACTTTTGCAATCCCTTAGGTAGTCTCTCGTAGACCAAACCTTTTTTTATAGAGAAATCGACACTTTGATCAGCTGATTGTCAGGGAAAGCAATGTCTGGCACCTAATCGAATGAAAAGCTATATGTGTCTGCCAAAATGGCTCCTAGAGAGGTGGGAGTTCTAACTGGAGGCTCTAAATCTATCAGGTCCATATGGCTTATAGAAAATTTTTAGTTGCAAAACCCCTTTTAAAAAGGGGCCATTAATGCAAAAATCTATCTGGCACATTTTTTTCCCTAAAACAAGGGGCCCCTTTTCCCCGTTTCTTTTCTTCCCTCAAGTAACAAATAAATGTTTGGCCAACAGTACCAGGGAAAAAGGGATGTCCCCTTAGCCACTTTTGGCCAGAGGGCATTTAAAGACTTTTAAACCCTTAATATTTAGGGGGTTTCCAAAAATAAGCATTGACGGAATTTTTCCCTAGGGTTTTTCCCCATCAGTAATATATATAGTAGGTGGATGTGAGACAATAGCATAACCATCTATGGCTAAAATTAAGTGACAGTTGTGCTACGGTGCCACTTTTTTTTTTCCTATTGGCCTCACATGGCTGGCCGTTTTCTGTCAAGGGCCAACCACGCTGCTCCATGAAACCAGATCTTGCCCCCTCACCTGCTCTGATGTGCTCATTGTTTGTAATGAGGCTACCGCACAAGCATCCCAAAATAACAAGTGGGACTCCGTTCTTATTTTTGATACTGGGTGAAACATTGGGGTCCGGTGTGGGCCATTATATCCAAAGGAAGCTGAGACCTTGTTTTTCACACAAAGCACGAAGTTGTATTTAAGGGATTCTCTTTGGATAGTCTGTACTGTTTACAAGGGTTGTTTGAAAATAAATTGATCATAAAGTTTTTCTCTGCTGGGACCCGCAAAAAAGCGAATTTGGGGAAATTTTGGGCAGTAAATTGTTTTTTTCCCTACAGGCTACCACGGGGAAAATTTAGGCACTCACAGTCTCCATTACATCAAGAGCTTTTCTGAACACAGGAAAGGAGGCCCTCCAGAGCGGGGCATTTTTGTAATTGATCTTTATTTTACCCAAAAATAAAGACCTGAAAAAGGGGCCCCGTCTAGAACTTGGGCGTTTCTGGCACTTGGTTTTCAAAAGGGGGGTTTAACTTTTCCTCATGATATATTTACTTTTTGCCATAGGGAAACTTAAAATCTATCAGTTCTCATCTATAAAGCACTAAAGCTTAAATTTTTTTTGTATAACACTAACCATCCCCAATTTAAAAACCTGTTTCTAAACCCCTCAATTTGTCCCTTTTTAATTTTAAGGGAATGACTCCTTTTTATTATCAAGTCTGGTGTAACCACCTAAGCAGGGAAAACCCCATATAACGTATTTTTCTGACCCAAAAGGGAATCCAAAACATCTTCTTGGGGCAGTCTCCCTAAACTAATGAGCATGAAACATATAAGGTTTCCTTTTGAACCCCTGCAGCGGGTAACACGTAGAAAAGGTAGGCAATCACAAATAAAAATGTCATGCTGACCTCCCCAACTGTTTCACCCCGCTAAAGGTTATCAGGGGATAGAGGCCGGATTGATAAAAGAAAAGGAGTTAAAATTTCCTTTTACAAATTGAAAGGGACAAATTGGAGGGGTTTAAAAACAGTTTTTAATAGTGTGTATCAAGGTTGTGTTTTACATAATAAAAGGGGTTTAAATTTTAGTTCTTTATAGATTTGAAATGATAAGTTTGTTACCTATGGAAAATAGTAAATAAGTCATTAAAAGTCACTTTTGTTCTCTTGCTAATTTCCCATTTTTTTTAGACTATTTGACACATTCCCTATGGGGCACCTATGGTTTTGGGAGACTTGCAAAACATTAGTCGCTTTTGGAAGGTTAAATATTTTCAAAAGCTATGGGAAAAACGGCTAAAGTTTCAGTCCCCCCTAATGGATGTAGTGTTACTCAATTCACATCAACTCGCCTAGCCAACCAGTACGCTATTCTGCACTGATGAGGGTCATCATCTGTGGATGAATTTCTGGTTGGCTCTAATCCCATTTACATTGCAAGACTCAGTGAGTTGGATGAGTAGATGGCGCTCAAGAATAATCGTTCACTTTCCATGGATATACTTCAATACTAGTGGCCAACTAATGGTGTAGAAGTCTTCACGCACCTACATGGTGCCTCTCCTTAGTGAAAATGTTTCCCTTTTTTAGCACCCTAGAGCCCTCCCCTTTTGCCAAACCACATTTCCCCTGCACTGATGAGGGGCAAACCCCAAACGCTGTCTGCGATGAATATTGATTAATCTAAACCCATTATGTTGCAAGGCTTTTGTGAGTCGGTGATTTGATGGCGCGAAGAGTAAGGGGTTCCCATGATATACGGTTTGGAGGGGTTTTTGGATCCAATTTACGCTTCGGTTTTTGGGTGCATTTTGGACCAAAAATCGGATCCAGAAAAAAATGTTGAAAATACACCAATCCCACACCTACATGGTGCCCTCCCTAATGAGGGCGTTACCCCCTTTTTACTACTCCTAACTCCCTTTTGCCCCAAACCCAAATTTACTTGCATGAAGAGGACAACACCCCCCCAAAACCCGAGCGCAGATGAATATTTGGTTGCCTCTAATCCCGTTTACATTGCAAGACCCAGTGAGTCAGATTTGAATTGAGGAGCACTACATACTTTAGGTGGTGCTGCAAGAGTCCCAGCTCATTTTCTCTGAGCCCTTTAGCATATATGGCACTATATGTAGCATTAATGGCAGATTGAGGATCGCCATATCCAAGGGAAGCTAATACTTTGTTTTTCAGGGAGAAGAGGTTAGGTTTGGATGTTTCCCAATCTTTATCCCCCACCCTTCGTAGGGCAGTGTCAAAAGATTTAGACTCTAGCTGATGAATGCACTGGATAATGTTCCCAGCGTCACACCAAATGTGTCTATAGGGTATGACAGGCCCAGTGTTTTTGCATGTACTGAGGCAGTATAACGATACTGTAGAAAAATGTTCGCCTTGACGCCCGTGTCCACCGAAGTCTCAGGAATTAACACATTAGTGAAACTTAATACAATAACTGTAAAATTCGACGCGTTTCACGTTTGCAACCCGCGATGCTGATCATGCGTTGTAAGAGCCTGAACTATAAGTGGAGAGGTAGAGCGTCAGGTGGAGGCCTTTTTGCAGCATATACAGCAAACATACACCTAAGAAAATGCCAGGGTTTATAACTAGTCCTGACCCAACCCCAGGATCCAGGTCGCCCTTGCATTATGTAGACTGGATTGTTTTATCCTAGTCCCGGGTCACTAATTGGTTTAGCATCGGGGCCGGGGTCTGGAAGGTGGACTCGTATATTATATTGACTGTAATGAAGGAATTGTGTCAAGTTGACTAGAGCATTGTTCCTCTTTGGGTGATTTTCAGTCTTGTGGTCCCTGTATATATGTGGGTGAATTTCTGCACACAACACACTTCTTGAACTTGAATGGAGGTGAGATCCGCTGCTGTCAGAACATGGCGCTGGGTACTGTCAGCGACGAGCTTTGATATGTAGACTGCAGGGTGCTGACACAGTTTAGGAATAGTCCTTTCTCCTCGCTCAGCAGCTCCCGCCGCATTGTTGCTGTCTCGTTTTCGCCAGGCAGGAGTAAATCATCTTTTGTGTCCTGTGCACCTGCAGACTCTTTGTGAGCAGAAATAGCTTTTCACATATTCCAGTGCATCTTTTAACTACTTTCGCGCCACGCTAGCCCCTCCGAGTCAAAGCCAAGCCATGGTAAGGAAAATGGGTCATACTATGGCTCTGTAACGGTGCCTCCTGACTTAGGGCATGTCCCCATGGCATGGGTTTTCAGACGGTTTGCGTTTTTATCAGACCGCCTGCAAACGCCGAAAATGACGCACTGGTGCTCTATGTAAAACCCGTGCAGTCAGTCCCACTTACCCCCAGCTGCACTCAGATTTCCGCCCCGGCGGTTTTTTTGCCGCCGCCAGCGAACATTGATCAATCAACATCTCTTCTATCTGGTTTCCGACGGAAGATGTGTCTTCTAATGGGAGCGGGGGGCAGAGTGGCTGTTCTTTCGCCTCATCGGTGGAGAAACAAGCCTTCCCCCCCCCCCTCCCCCCCCCCCCCTCCGCGGTCGCCCGTGTGGACGGGTTGCGCAAAACAGGACAAATACCAGCCGGCAAACCGGCTGGTATTTGTCCTATGCCGTTTGAATGCGCCCTTAGTCTTCAATTTGATGAGGTGGCATCATGATGACCAGGTTAGTGAGATAACAGTATGGCTTCTGAAGCCAAATCTGGACTGTAGGTGTTATTACTGAGGCCATGTCTGCCTTATGGTAACCTTCAGGGTGCTAGGGGGCCTGAGTGGGTTGGCAGAGCTGTGCTGCAATCTGTAAGTTGCAGAACAAAATGGAGTGAAGGTGCGCAGTGGAGCTTCAAGTCCAAGTTGGTGCCCAGTCCCTGTGCTGCCACCACCACCGCTGCTAAGTGCTTGCTGTGTCCTCTAGGGAAAGTGGAGAGCCAGTCCTCGGCGTCCGAAAATCGTCCGTCCCTGCCCGCTGTGTCTAAGCCTTCGGAGACCACATAAAATGACGTGGTGGGGAACATTCAGCCCCCAGGTCCTGCGTTTGACACACATGCTATAGGGCACACTGCTGACTATGGAAAAAAGTTTTTGTTATTCTAAGGGTGTGTTACCACATCGTTATTTTTCATATAAAGGGTTTATGCCGACGAAGTAGAAAAAAATTAAAGTGGGAAGCTTGTAAAATAAATAATAAACATTTTCCTCATTCATCATTATTAAAAATTCTGCAATAACCGTTTTGTCCCTAAGCTGCTCCATTAACGATCCATTGTTTAACTGTCTCGTGCTCTAGTGGGATACGACCAGGCGCTGATACGCTCCTCCGTCCTCAGTCGCACATGCTCAGATATCACCTCTCCTTCAGGCAGCTACTGATTGTTCAAACCCCAGGGGTGCTGTCACCTAACTCCCGTCCTCTGTGCTCCTTAGCTAATTAGTCAAGACAATGCAAATACAAATAAAAAAAGAAACCTCAACCAATGAGCGTCTGTGCATTGATAAAGAGATAGAAAAAAATCCACAGGTTTGGTTCCTGCAGGGATTTGAACCGTAGCTACTCAAAGCTCTACACATAAACAGTCCTTTCTTTGACTAGATATAAGAAATAGCCTGTGATTTCTCCTCCTTCTGGGTCAACCATGACTATGCAATTCCAAACAAATCACACACCCTCCCCGTATCCTGATCCACAGAGGCGAAGACAGGAATACAGGAGTTAATGAAATGAGATTGTGGCAAAACCCCTTTAAGTGTAATCCTCGGCAGAAATCTGAAGTGATATCTCGGATTTCTGCCCAGGATTTTTACATCACGGAGAATCATCTCTGATTTGGATGCGAGTTAGATCCATTTCAGTGTTCCAACCACGTCCAATCCGTGCCCGCATGGAAATCCCCGCCAGGATCTGCACAAATGATTGGACATAATTTGAAACGTGAAGTACAATCGGTCTGGCCATTCAGATGATTTTCAGACGGTTTATACAAGGATTTTAACAAAGAATCTTGTTGATAATTTTTTTTTCTTTTTTTTTTTTTTTTTTTTTTTCTTTTTTTTTTTTTCTTTTTTTTTTTTTTTTTATGTCTTTTTTATTTTTTTTTTTATTTTTTTTTCCTTCCTCTTTAAATCTTTCGTTATGAGTTACCCCTAAGGCTAAATGTTCACACCGTGCCTTAACTGCGGGACCGTAATTACTCACCGCAATTACGGCAGTGTGGACGGAGCAGGGTGGGCCCGGCGACCTCAACCGGCCCATAGACACATCATTACTACGTCGCGTATCCGCCTCTAGAAAAGATACCTGTCAATTATCACCCCCCTCAGCGTATTCCGCCGAGCAGGGAGGGAACGTAATCCATTATTTCACTAGAGAACTGTGAATTACCCGTAATGACTGGGACCAGTTTTCCAGCCCGTAATAAGGCACACTCCGGCGCGCTAATTACGGACCGGATACGTCCTGGTTTTTAAAAGCCAGTGTGAACATTTCCCTATAAGGATACGTTCACATGTCTGTTTTTGTGTTCAGCACAGTCCTTGTCAAAAATCATGTCGGTAAGGGTTCATTTACACAGCGGATTTTTTCTACACGGATTTTGCATCGATTTCTTGGTCAAAGGACATGTTCCCCCCTCTAACATTAGTGTATGTTCACACAGTGGTTTTCAATCCGAAAAATGTATTGAAAAACGCATAAAACGTATCCAAACACGTAACCAGAGTGTGAGGTGTTTGGATATGTATTTTGTGCAGTAGAAATGTGCCCTATCGTTTTAAAAAAGGGGGTGGGGGGGTGGGGTGGGGGGCGGTTTGGGGGGGGGTGAGGGGGGGGGGGGGGGTGGGGGGGGGGGGGTGGGTGGGGGTGGGGGGGGGCCAGGGGGGGGGTGGGTGTGGGGTGTTGGGCGGCGTCTGCTGCGTAAAACGGATCAGGAATTGACATGTTGTTTGGATGCATTTGAACTCATTCATCCAAAAAACATACTTTAAAACACGTGTAACGTCTGGAACGAACGATATGGTTTTTTTAATATTGAAAACAACTGTAAATCACAGCTGAGTGCATTTGTTAGACATGCGTGTTTTTGGTCCGAAAAACGTACCCAAACATGTATCTTAAAAAAAAAAATTTAAAATCCTCTTTAAGGTTCCATCATGGAGTGCCTAAAAACAAACAAAAAACCATCCGATCCTATAAGGGATGGTGTAAGTTCATAGTAGCCCAAGCAGATGCAATCAATACAAACAAGTGATCAAACAATGCATACAAAAACACATAGAGTAGTCACCAAGTGATGAATAGACTTATTCATAGAGCCCAAATACTTACAAATTGCTTAACACATTCTTGCAGATGTGATACAACATACTTACAATGACTCCATGTTGTCGGTCAGATTATGTTACTGCATCTTACAATACCTAGCACTAATCACTGAATCTAACTAAGCAGGGAAGACATAAGCTTTACTTTATCTCTACAAAAAATATACACATAATCCCCAATGAAAGAATTACTCCAATGGGCTACAAAGATAGATCAGTGATGGTCCATTTGTTGCAAATTAGGATAGGAGGGTAACAAATGTATGGTTTTGATGTTGTATCCATGTTTTTAAACCTATACAACCCTACTTATTATGCGGATTAATTGCCCCGAAAAGGGCGTCCCCGCACCGGTTGGCTTGCTCTAATAGGCCCGATTATCACGTGTCAAATAGCAAACCAAATAATATAACCTCAAATGTTGCACAAACAGGCCATCAAATATGCAAAAAAAAAAAAAAATCCTCAGTGTACATCAAACCTCTACATATCTCCACTGGGCCTAAGGTACATGTATCTCCATTAGTATTTATTAGATATTTTTTTTTTAAATTAAAAGTTTTTATTGTTTCTATGCAACATTTTCTTGTGGATTACCTTGAAAAAGTATCGCAACGGGATTTGTGGTAGAGCCACAGGTAAACAATAGGGCAAATATAGTCTGTATACGATTACATTTGCTCTGCTTCTTGGTCACATACACTGTGTGTGTCGGACTCAAAACCGCGGTCAGCCATATTTTTTGCGTCTGGCATGTAATATGAGATATATGCATATGAATGGGAAATAAAAGAGCCTGTTTGTCCTATTCTTTTCATGGCAATGCTGTGGGATCCGCCAGATTTTTCATTTATTTTCCCTTTAAGGTCCTGACGGATACCTGCGATGGAGACTCCAGTGTTGGTGCAGCCTAAAATATTATAACCGCTTCTCAGAGAACTTCCTAGCGCACAGGACTATGATCCTATACAGTAGCAGATCATTCCTAGCATTGTCTATAGCAGTGGTCTTCAAAGTGCGACTCTCCAGCTGTTGGTAAACTACAACTCCCATCATGCATTTATATAATCTCTATCGGTTGGGCAATAAGGAGTTTAATTTCCCAATCACTAAAAGCAAACACTTTTCAACATATGGTCTAAACCATAATTTAAATAACATTAAAGCTTTTTGGTAGTTTTATTTTTTTTTTTTTTTTTTTTTACTCTTTTTTTTTTTTACATCACTTACATCCACTTTATTAATGTAAATAAAGTTTTTATTCTTCCCACAGGGATAACGGGGAGCGATCTCGGCACAGGACCCCCAGAAACGCTCGTATGTCTGCCCCGTCACTGGGCCGCTGTGGACCCAGGTTTAGCGATATTACTTTACTTTGCCGGCTCTGCTTTTTGATTCCTTACTCATTTATCCTCCTTCCACCCGTCTCCGTCAATCCCGTATACCTGTCTTCCTGTCACTTCAGTCGTCTCTGCCTTCTCTGATCACCACAAGACGCTTCGCCCTCCCCGTGCTCTGTTCTTCCTGCTATTAATGAATTTTCTATTCGTCTTGTCCTGTTTCTTCTCGTTGCAGGAGATTTCTACTGCCTGAATACCTTCCATATGCTGGAATATTTCACGAGCGGGGTCAGCCAGGACTAGCGACACACTCCTCTGTCAACAGAGTCTTGGCGGGTGAGGGCAAGATTACATATTCTCATTTTTTACATTTTTTTTTTATTGAATGACTACCCTATCCTGTTCCGATCTATCTTGCAGTACTTGGCATCCATAGTACAAGTAGTTTTTACTATGTAAACACATCCATTTTTTCCCACCTTTGCTCTTCAGAGACTATGAATCAATACGTTTCTGAGAGACAAAAAGCTTGAGCTATATCAGGGGATGTTCACACGGCGTTTTTGGATCTGTGTTGGATCCAAAAATCGGATCCAAAAACGCTGCAGCAATCGGATCAAAAACAGATCCAGCACATATTCAACATGCAGCTGCGTGTCTGGATACGTGTTGGATGCAGCAGGATCGCACCTTATAGTTTATTATAGGGCTCCTGCTGCATCTTTCGGACCAAGAATTGACAGGTCAATTCTTGGGACGGATCCGAAAGACGCAATGAAATGCATCGGAGATCACTCGTGTGAACGCCGATGCGTGTTTCTAATAAAAAGCAACGTAAATCACATTGCTATTTGTTAGCTGCGTGTTCGGGGCCGTTTGGGGTCTGACAGATGGATCCAAACGCGTATCTAAAATCCTATGTTCACATGGACTCAACACACCATGTGCACATACCCTTACCACCGGCTGGGTGGCAGCTTGCTGCATTGGAAACCAGGCAGACAAAGCCCCCGCTTTTGTATAGTCTGGGCCCTTCAGCCAGACTCCAAGGAAGGAAGAAGGACCCTTTATTTTCTGATTTCTTCTACAAAGCTTTACCTACTGATTTTGCTCATTCATTCCTAGGGTTAGCATCAAAGGAAATGAGTATTTCTTTTTTTGACACTTATAACCTAAGTATCCAAAAGGTGACATTTCACCTCCGGGTCACGGACCTATGTTAAGGAGTTTTGCCAGTCCCTTCTAAAGTCCCTTCTAAAGCTAGTTTATTAAAAGACCCCTCAATGAAATTTAGGGCCACATGTATGAACCTGTTTAGGTCTAAAACTCACTTTTTTGCCCATAGGTTACTATGGCAAAAGAGTGAGTTTTAGACTTACAGTTTCATACATGTGGCCCTTAGTGTCTGTTTCTATCCCTAAAGACAAGCTCCTCTCTGCTGTGCCTGAAAACGAGGTGCTTTTTCTCCAAAAAGTTGCCCCTAGCAACCGAGGAGGTGGCTGCTTGCATTGACAGGCTATGTTCACATGATGTACTGCGTCACGTACAGTACATTGTGTCTTTCGGGAGCTCACGCTAATACGGCCCGCCTGCCCCATTGACATTCATTACTTACGGCGCGCATTTGCCGCAAATAATTGACATGTCACTTATCTCCCCGCGCGTACAATACGATCGTATTGTACGAGCGGGGAAAGGAGGCGTAATCCATAGTTCTCTATGAGAACTATGGATTACCGTAATTTCGGTGCGCATCTCGCCCGTATTAGGCTGGGTTCACACGGCTTATTTGCGGGGCGGGGGGCCGGCACCTTGGCGGCCCATAGACTTTCGTTACCAGCGGCACGTATACGCCGCTGGTAATTCACATGTCACTTATCTCCCCCCGCAGCGTATTGTGTGAGCGGGGTGAGGAGACGTAATCCATAGTTCTCTATGAGAACTGTGGATTACCGTAATGACTGGGACGTATTCCAGCCGTAATTTGCGCACTACGGCACCACGGACTGAAATACGGCCCATTTTAAGCCGTGTGAACATAGCCTTAGAGCGCAAATGCATGCCGAAATTACCTCGTGTGAACATACCCATAGATGAGAGCTGAAATCTAATTGCTATAGGCAGCCGCTTTGGTTTTCCCTCGCGTTAATTGTGCAAAAAGACGCACAAAACTCCCACCTTTAATGGTCGTTGCTTTTTTTTTTTACCTTTCTCCAAGAATCGCCGATGTCTTTTTTAGACCTAGCGAGGTTTCGCCCTTTTGCCGGCTCTTCTCCCTTCCCTGCAGAACTCCCAGTCGCCGAATTCCCTCCCGACTTGGGATTTCACAAGGTGTTTTCTCTAAGGGAATTCAGGACTCGGAAGGATATTTACAGCAGATGCCGGCTTAGTTATTCCGATGACCCCCCTCTTGAATGGGTGCATCAGGAAACCTTTCCGTGAGGGGATAATTAACCCAATTACCTCTCGCTCTAACGAGGGAGAGCAAAGCAGTGATTTGGTTGCTATGACAACGCAGGAGCCCATGCAGCTGGATGCTACCCTTGGAAGCTTATTACGAGCGGGACGCTTCCTTCGCCGTCCTGAGTATGCAAGACTCGGCGCCCAGGTTACCAAAGCCCCTCTTCTTTCCTGTTGCCGTAGTGACGGAGTTGTCTTCCTGGGGGGGCTTATTGTAATTACAGCGCCATCATCCCTGGAAGGAAGGCTTCACCACTTGTAGGAATAAGGCGTCCGTCGCATCGTTCGCCATCTGTCCTCGCGTCACCTGTTACGACGTGTCCGTCTTCGGTGCGTGACATTATGTACGTCCTTCCATCACAAACCACTTATCGGCTTTGACTTTTATCCGCCAGGTGACACTCGGGCATATAGAATGTTTTATCCCCCATCTGATTTGTTGGCTCTCAGAATCCGATTTTGTGTTGGGTTTCTTGTCCCCCCACTCCCCACCCCTCCCTTTTCTTTGCTGCTGGGGGCCCGTGTGCGTGATCTTCCCTGCCATTTTATAGTCGATTTTGCATTAAATCAGCCGCAGAATTGTTTTCGGAAGATAATTTGGAAATGAATCTCCCTGCAGATGAGCCGTCAGCCTCTCGGTTTCTCTGAAATGTCATATCTGCAGTGGTTGTCAGAGCTGGGTCAGGCGGCAGATGTGTACATGTTAACCTATGTGGTTCTGGAAGGAAGGCATCTCGCTTTATGGCGGCGCTTTCACAGCGTTTGGGAGCCTAGCAGAGGCCACGGTGTATCCTAATAGAATTTATATAAGTACAGCCAGTCCCCGACTTACATCTGTCCCCTAGTTACAAACAGAAACTTATGGGGCATGCTGGCACTTGTAGTTCCATATTCCACAGCAAGTAGTAGCTCTGGAACTACAAGCTCCAGCAGGCCACAGCAGTACATGAGGTGAAATTTCCTTAACAGGGGCACAGGCTGCAAAACAAATGTAAAAACCCTTCCCTGCGCTATCCAAAACTGAAAAAAAAAACCTTTTGTGCTGGAATTACATTGAATAAATCTACCTGTTCCGACTTACATACAAATTCATCTTAAGAACAAACCTACAGCCCCTATCCTGTTCGTAACCCGGGGACTGCAGTGTATAATAGAAATGACTGCGCAGGGAATGGTTTTTAAAGGGGCTGTCCGGTCTAGAGAATTTAGGTGTAATCCATAGTTCTCTATGAGAACTATATATTACCGTCATTTCGGCACGTATTTGCGCTCTAATACGGGAGAGATGCCGAAATGACGGTAATCCATAGTTCTCATAGAGAACTATGGATTATGCCTCCTCTCCCCGATCATACAATACAATCATATTTTATGTGCGGGAAGATAAGTGACGTCAATTATTCGCGGCGAATATGCGGCGCAAGTAATGAATGTCAATGGGGCTGGTGGGCTGCCGACACCCCCCCCCCACCGGCCGCGGGAGTACGCGCGTATTAGCACGAGCTCCCGAAGCTCACAATGTACTGCGGCGCGTACTGTACATACCGCAGGACATCGTGTGAACATAAACTGTTTCTTCTTGACCGGTAATGATTGGACTTATTTCCACCATGATTGGATATAAATCTGGACTCCTTGTGTTGACCTATATGAATTCTACCTGATACAAGTGACTACAATTTTCCCTAGTTACCCACTGAATTGCCTCAGACTTTTGCTGGTCAGCTGTTACCTAGATGGTACCATTACATGTGCGTTAGCAGTAAATCGGGAGCGCCACTTGCAGCTGCTAAGTGCCACACAGGACCTGGCTATGCTGCTTGAAACAAAGGCAAATCAAGGTGCAGCCTGATAATAAGCAGTAAATCGTAAGCGCCATCTGTGGCCGCTAATATAGAGAAGTGTTTTTTTTTTTTTAATGCAAATCCTTATAAAACTGGCTTCCCATTGTTTTCAAAGAGGATCTGTAGCATTTCAAGACATTTTTATTTTTTTTCCCTTTTTTGAGCTGGAAAGGTCACCTATTAATGCGGCTGTTATGTGTATTCCACATGAAGGTCAGGTAGCCGGAACATGAATTACTATGCTGAATGTGCTTAAAGGGAATGTATCATCAGAAATGACTTATTGTTTAACTCACATTTTTATGTTCAACACATTTTTTAAGAATTTTTGGTTAATTTTTTTTTTTTTTTTTCCATATTTTCAATATTTTTTAATAATGCTTAAGTCCTGCAGTTTTCACTTTGGCCACTAAGCCTAATAGTCTGACACTTCCTGTTCTGTAGAGAAAGATTCTTAGTTGTTTGCTCATTATCAGCACAAAGAGGGTCAAACTGAAAGGAGACACCTGTGTGAATAGATAACACAAGATCCACCAGTCACAAGATGGGATAGTCACAGTTCACCCTTTCACCTCCCTGCACAGTGACTTCTTCCAGGTCACAGAGCATGACTAGAAAACTCTCCTATAGAAGTGAATGGGACTGAGTCAGTCTTAAAGAGGTTTTGCCATGAAGAAAACTTGACGTGGGAAGTTTGTAAATTAAATAATAAACAGTTTCACCATTCATCATTATTAAAAATTCTGCACCGTTTTTGTTTTAGTGATCCATTGTTTACAGCTGGTCTCCAGGGGATACGGCCAGGGCTGAGAGCTCCTCCCTCCTGGTCGCACATGCTCAGACATCTCCTCTCAGGCAGCTACTGAGTGTTCAAACCCCAGGTGCTGTCATTCTACCCCCGTCCTCTGTACTCCTTAGTAATTAGTCAAACAGTACAAATAAAATAATAAAAAAAAACTCAATCAGGTCTGTGCATTGATAAAGAGAAATAATCTCCACAGGTTTGGTTCCTGCAGGGATTTGAACTGATGACCCTTGTGCATGGAGGCAAAAGTTTTACCCCTGAGCTACTCACAGCAATATACATAAACAAACAAACCTGGTGATGTCACCCTGCTGGGTCACATGATATGCAATTCAAACAAAGTCACAAGTGCCCCCTTCTGAGCACACAGAGCTGAGGAGCTGGATACAGGAGGTAGGAAATGAGATCGTGGCAAAACCCCTTTAAGTCTCCTATGTGCATGAAGCTGCTGTAAGGCATCTCTCTGACTGCTGTTAAAGCAGTGCAAACAAGGCCTAGTGGCCAAAGTGAAAACTGCAAGACTTTAGAATTATTAAAAAATATTGAAAGTGATAAGAAAAATTAAAAAAACACAAAAATTCCCCAAAAAATGTGTTTAACTTAAAAATGGGACTTAAAGGGGTTTTATCGTTACAAAGATCATGTCTCTGATTATGGGGACAGTAAAAATAAGCACTTTTGTAATTGGGTTGCATTACCTCTGTCACTTGGTTTAGCAGATATGAGCTGCTCTTTAAATCTGTCTTCTATTTCTGCTGTTGCTGGTCAGAACGCCCCCTGGTCGATTCTCGCACCCTAGACACGCCCCCTGCACTGTGATTGGCTGGCTGACATTTCATTCAGCCTGTTGGGATACGCCCCTAGACAGGAAACGCCCCGGCCACGCCCCCTGCGCTGTGATTGGCTGCCTGCACACTCTGTGTTTACTCCCCTCTGAGCTGTTAAAATCGATAGTGAAACCAAGTCTGCTGGCTCTATGTACATCTCCCAGCTTTAGGGTCAATGTTCTGGGCAATTACTGCCTGTTTAAGGGGCTTTTGCCAAGAGGTTGATTAACCTCCTCACAGATCCAGTCCTTAAGCTGCTACTTGGAAAAGAAGGCGTTCTGTTCCTCAGATCGAATGCAAGTCCCGCCTTCTTGAAGTCATCACCTGTAGTGTATAACACAAGGATTCAACACTGTGTCTGTATAAGCTGCTTGTGTGGTGCAGAGCTTAGGTGATCAGGTCTGCAAGACAGAGGTTAGGAGTTCAATCCCCATCAGTAGTTTTTTTTTATATAAATTGTACACATATGTAAAGATATGAAAATATATGTGTTGACATCTATAAGTTTATTCATATACACACACAAAGCTCCCCTATATAGTGTCCTATCCTTGCAGTCACACCAAGCACTTCCAACATATGTGATACAATGCATATATTCTGGGGGATGAGACATGATATAGGGGAGCTATGTATGTGTATATATATCATTATAGAGATTAACATATATATTTTAGGTCTCTCTACATATGTGTAGAATTTAGGGGGGAAAAAAAAATATACCCTGTGAGGGACTAGAACTCCAAACCCCTTCGTTGTAAAAGCAATAGTCTACCACTGCTCTACCTCTGCACCACCAGCCCAAGGTAGTTACGAGCTGAGCAGGACCTTCTCTCAAAGCTGATTTGCTTCTCTCCCCATTGTTTTCACTCACATGTCATTGACAGCAAGCAGAGATCTTTACTTGAAGCTGACATTTGTAGTTGAGTAAATATCTCTGCCTGTTGTCAGTACAATTTGGATGAACACCACTAGAAGTAACAGCTGCTGGCTTTCAGTTGTGTGTAAACTAAGACATATGACAGGTGCTTGCTGGAGTTTGGAGCATCAAGGCTGCAGACATAAGCAGGCAGGAGGCTACAGAGCTGTTATATCCAGACAACCTTCTGCATCCCCTGCTTTAATCAAAATGATGATGTCACAGTTCTTCAGTGAGGGGAGACACGCCTCCTGGGAGGAGAGACACGCCTCCTGGGAGAGAAAAACCGCCTTGCTGAGAGGAGAGACATGCCCCTGGATTTCAAACTCAATCTGAGAAAATTAGCTGAACAGCACGAGCAGCTCAAACGATAACTCCCCTTTAAACACGGACTCATTTTTTGATGACACATTCCCTTTAAGCCACCTCTAAAACTATGGCAGAATCTCTGGCTAAAATCCACCACGTGCACAAAGCCTTGCACATTTTTTTGGCCTGTAATATGACCAAATGTCCTGGACTGACTGTTGGTTTACAGATTATCTAGCTGTAAATCCAAGGTCAGTTGAGGACTTGCACCAGTATTACAGGTGCAAAAATGTGCCTGTGGGAGACTGACCTAGGAGGGTACTTTGGAGGCAGTGACCGGAGCATTTCCCTTCACCTTTTTGTGGAAGAATACAAGGATACCATGAGGGTCACTGTATTACGAGCTAGTACTAAGCCGCACAAAGAGTCAATGCCTAAGTCAAACATACCGGAGCTCCACATCCATGAGCCGTATTATGAAAGAGATCACCTTATGGTTTTAGAGGATGTATTTTCAGAAAACCCTTTAAAAAGGTTGACTCATTATCTGTCTCTTATGATGTGAGAACTCCCACAGTAATATGCGCACACACTTCATTGTGGTCTGGGGACTGGGCGCCCTTTACAGCCAGCTGACCATTACTTTTTCTGGTTGGAGGGGGTAAAGTAGGAAGAGGGAAATGCAGGAGGTCTCGGCTTGTTAGCAAGATAATAAAGCT
>JAODAL010002454.1:150000-195841 GCA_025379985.1 Phyllomedusa bahiana
TGGCTGTGAAACATCGCATAGTCCTTAAGACGATTCTATTACCCCGCTTGTTTTTATAGCCCAGTGCTATCTCTGCTAAGCAGCATATTTATGGCAGTTTATGGCCAGTTCTGTATATACAAGTGTCATCAATACTTGATAGAAGGCCAAAACCGTATCAGCCCAGATGTGCCCTATGACATGTCCACCGCCATAAAATTCTAGCCACCAAAGTTCAGGGTTGATTTACCTGTCACCACAGAGGCACAGCCCATGAATGCCATCTAATGGAGACAGTGAGCAGCAGTCCTCATTAAGCATCAAGGGTCCGCCCACCTCATTAAAGGGGTTGTCTCACTACATTGATTCATCTTGCCTCAGTCCTGTTTTGTTGGTTTCACTTTTAATTCAGGGGGGTGCTTACTGCCTTCCACCAGGCTGCAGTAAAAGCTAGGTCTGTAGCTATAGCAACCAGTGCTGGCAGTCTATCATGAGAGATTGAACAGGTCTGTAGCTATAGTGACCTGAGGAGCTGATGCAGCCCATACAAAAGGGGATATCTCAGAATAGGTAGGACACTGATAATGGACATATATTGCAAAGTGACTTTAACGTAAAAAGCCGCAATCCTTGTAGTGAGACAACCGCTTTAAATCTCCAGCTAGTGAAGTGCAGCATCGTTATCAGGGTGGTGGGAAACCGGCGATGGTGAGTTGGGGCCTTTAATACACATTGCCAGTCCCACATCTTTGTACATAGTTTGGGGTTCAATTCTGTATTGAGCTGTGTTCCATCTTATTTTCTTCCATACCCCTGGATTTGAAAGCCAAGCATTGTAAGTGTAAGGACTTTCCAAGTTTTCTCCCTTTTGACTTTATATCTGTTTGCTACGTATGTCATATTCATAGTTATTGTGTATTTTTTCATGTAAGCACTGTACCTCGTTTAGTATTAAAATATTTAAAACATTAATACATTCATTCTTGTTGCTGTAAGAAACCATTACCTTGAAGAAGTGTTTTTAACCCTGTAGCTGCTGGAAAGCAGTGAGGTAACCCTCTAAGTGTTTTAAGTATATTTTTGGATCAGAGTCCTTCCCTCTGATTTTCTTTTCTTTGGATTATTGAGGAAGGTGGTGGCCGCGGATATTTTGGGATGCTAGAACTGTCTTGGGGTGTGATTTATGCTTGATTTGCCACCTGAGTGAGAGGTGAGTGCAACGTGGAAATAAATCAACTCCATTAGGGCGTGTTCACACGGCGTTTTTGGACGAGGTTTTCGGAGCTTTTCCTCGTCCAAACCACATCAAAACCTCGCCTGAAACACGCTTCTTCAGACGAGATTTTTGACGCAGTTTTGATCAGGCTTCGGATCAGGTTTTCGACAAGATTTTCACCCATACAAGTGAATAGCCAGGACGAAAACCGCGCCTCAAGAATTGACATGACCCTTCTTTTTCATTGCTTCCAAAGAAGCGTGTAAAAACCTCGTCGTGTGTGAACTACAACAAGGTTTTGCATAGGAATCAATTAAATGAACTGGGTGCGTTTTGGACGAGGTTTTGGGCGAGGAATGCTCCGAAAACCTCGTCCAGAAACGCTTTGTGAAGATGTCCTTAGGCCATGTTCACAGGGCTTAAAATGGGACGTATTTCAGTCCGTAATTCGCGCCGTCCCAGTCATTACGGTAATCCACAGTTCTCCTCTCCCCGCTCGGCGAATGCGCCGCGGGGGGAGATAAGTGACATGTCAATTAGTAGCAGCGTATACGCGCCACTAGTAATGATAGTCTATGGGCCGGCGAGGTGGCGGCCTCCCGCTCCCGCCCCCGTCCATATGGCGTAATTGCGGGGTGTAATTACGCCCCGCAATTAAGCCGTGTGAACATAGCCTTACAATGGTCCTCCAGTCACGTGCTGGTGAGTGTGTACGTGACAGCCTTCTGCAGCGACCTGACGCTATCCTAATTTTTGTGGGGGGGGATCGGTTGCCTGAATCCTTGCCGCATGGTCATTAAGTGTCTATCCTATCGATATGCAATCAGTGTCTGTAGTGAACGAGCCCTTGAGCTGTACAGTTCTTAGATTGCCGCTTCTAAGTTTTTACTAGAGCACGGCTACTTTTCCAATAAACTATCTTTCCTCGCTTCCCTCTAAATACCACTGCCCAGGCATTTTCTCCTTTTGAACTTTGTGAAAGCATCGACGATCCAGAAGTAGCCGATTCTCTGACCCGGCAGCAACCTTATTGCTTCAGTAGAGTCCTGTAGATGAAACTAGAACATTAATTAGTTTACTCTCATAAATGAAAGGGCAGCAGTATACGAGTCTCTCTCCATTAACCATCTCCATATTGAGCGTCCAGCTTTTGTCTAGCTCGAAACGCTGCAAATGAGTTTCCCTAATGAGCCATCAGCCTCATGGGGACAGTTCTACATTTGTGGAGTGTGAAGGCGGCCTAATGGGACCTGCATTAGGAAGTCTTGTCTGCAGAAATTGCCCCCTTCCTCTCCATTAACCAACTCCTGGAGTGTACAAGCCTCGGGGCTCCGGCTTGAAAGGCTGTATGGGACATGTTTCACTGACCCCGCCGCCGTCTCCCCCTTCTGTTCCCTTTCAGAATTTTCAGGGCATGAAACTCCTGAGTAAGCGGAGCAGGTTTTTGTCTTTTAGCTTATGCTAATGGTACTAAGTGTGGCCTGCTATAGATGGAGGGTAACCCTTTCCTAAGGTATGAGCCTGTTGTGTTTTTTATCTTATGGTTTCCATTAAACTACAATAAAATTACTCTTCTACCTAACTGGTTTGGTAGAATAAGAACTATTAGACTGTTTATATGTAAAGACCACCAGAGGGTCCATCCAATGTACAAAATCTAGAGAAATGTATTCATGCTAGGTATTTTGGCAAAGAGTGTTTGACATTATTATTATTTTATTTTTTTATTTTTGTTATTTATAAGGCTAGGTTCACACGGCTTAAATGCAGGGCGTAATTACGCCGTGGGAGCGGGTGCGGGGGACCAGCACTTCGCCGGCCTATAGACTTGCATTACCAGCGGCGCGTATACGCC
The DNA here is from genome assembly GCA_025379985.1 of Phyllomedusa bahiana. NCBI lineage: Eukaryota > Metazoa > Chordata > Amphibia > Anura > Hylidae > Phyllomedusa > Phyllomedusa bahiana. The sequence continues at coordinate 153,051 of JAODAL010002454.1, forward strand.
GCTAGTAATTCACATGTCAATTATCTCCCCGCCCCGGCAGATTCGCCGAGCAGGGAGAGGAGACGTAATCCATAGTTCTCTATGAGAACTGTGGATTACCGTAATGACTGGGACAGATTCCAGCCGTAATTTGCACACTACAGCGCGTAATTACGGACTGAAATACATCCAATTTTAAGCCGTGTGAACATAGCCTAATAGTAGAAATGGGTAGATTACAGTGTATTCCATTCCATAATCACTTCGGACTCCTACTTCTGTTTTCTACTTAAAGGGATTTTATCATTTCATTAAATGGTCTTCAGAATAAGGGGACAGTGAAAACAAGCAACTTTGCAATTTGAAGTCATTATCAAGGCTGTCTTGTTTTCACCGTCTCCCTTTTCTTCGTTTTGTGTAAACACTGTTCCCCAATGCTGGTCGGATTCCACCTCCTTTCATTTCATTGGCTGATGGCTCTAGCAATTTACATTCTGTCTGGCCCCCGGTAGTATTCACGGGAGCGTGCATTCCTGCCTCTCTCACTCAAAGTAAGGGACCAGCACAATTTCACTTTGCACAGCCAGCAGAAACACAGAGGCACTGCAACTGCTTCTACAATCGGAAAACAGCACAATTGTGCGTCGGTGCCTAATGCAAACTTAGACGGAGCATTATGCTGCCTCTCTCACTCAAAGTAAGGGACCGAAAGCAATTTCACTCTGAACAGCCAGAAGAAACGCAATAATACTGCAGGGCTTCTACAATCTGAAAACAGCAGAATTGTGTCTCAGTGCCTAAATGCTCCTGCGTGTAAACATGGCAGGGAGACCTGTGCTGCTCAGCATGAGTTTGTAGAAGACTGGATTCATTTGTAACAAACCTCCAGCTTTGAGAGGACAGAGTTCATAGAAGATTGTCTAGACTGCAAGCCTGTGGTATGTAAACATACCACAGCATGAACAGTGAAGGGGGGATGATGTCATCTGTTAAGAAACACCCCTGAATTTGTAGAGCTGAGAAGCTGAGAGCACAATGAAACACATGAACAGAAGAAGCGAGACAACCCCTTTAAAGGGGTTGTCTCGCTACAAAGATTAGCTTTCAACATGTGGGAACACTAAATAAAGATGTTTTCCAAATATATTGCGTTGTTCATTTTTTTGTTTTTTTTTGTTAAGGAGCTACAAGTGATTTTATCACCTTCTGTGCTCTCTCTGGTTCCCCAAGTGACCGACCTGTGTACTTCTCCCCCTGTTGTTTTGTTCTATCTGATAGCAGGAAGCGATGTCATCACACAGTTCGCAGCAGCAGCACAGAACTCCGGACAGTGAGAACTTGTTTGTTATCTGATCTTTCAGACAAAAGCCAGTAATTACTGCTGTTTGCTTTAACTCAGAAGCTTCCCTGGTCCTGACAGCATGCGATTTATCTAATTAGCAGAAGTCTGAATACACAGAGCTCTTATGCTAATTACAGACAGCTTGACCAGGAGAAGACAGAGCAAAGCAGCATTATTTCATTCATGCATCCTATGAAACTTTTGAGATGAGACAACCCCATTAAGAGTTCTCTACTTTGCACAATCCCTACCGAATAGAAGGGTTTTCGACAATTAGTAGATCACAAAGTGTATGTCCCTCTGTGGCCATCATCAATCCGCTGTAATCTATGAGGAAATATGGCAGGAAGTGTACAGTTTCCCTACTGCGCTTCTTCAGGGGAACTGAAGCGTTTGCACAATTGCCCATCAATTCAGAGCAGTGGGTTGTCTGAACAGTGGTTGTCTGGTGGCCTATTCTTACTGGACAGGTCCTCCAGGGTGAGAGACACTCTCTGTTACTACTCTTAATTTCTGCCAAGATATATATATGTCCTGAACACAGGATCCCTCTCAATGAAGTGAGAATTTTATAAAAGTCTGCGTGGAAATTAGTTTTCTAAACCAAGGAACCCCTTTAATGGATTTGATTGTTAAAGGGGTTTTGCCAAGAAGTGAGTTCCTCACCTAACAGGCTGAACTGTCCTCTTGAGGTTTGAAAAAAGGGCCGTTGTGTTTCTGTGTTTAAAAAAAAAAAAAAAGTACCTCCTGTGATGTCATCGCTCCACCTCCCATGCACGCTCCTCCCATGCACGCTCCTGATATTCAGTCTCTGTACTTGAGCAAACATTGTTTGGCTAATCCACAAATGAGAACTGTATTGTGCACAAGCTATATGCATTTTATTTCTCCCTCTTCTGTGCTCAAGAGAGCAGATAAGCTCAGCAGGCAGCGTTCTTACATTCCGGCTGCAGGAGAAGAGGGAGGGGGCTGAGCAGTGTTGCAGGGAGCGTCTGCATGTTTACTAAGATAATTACATTACAACCAGTTGATTCTCTATACAAAAGAGAGAGAATCTTTCTCCCCAGCCTCTTCAAAGCTCATTCATGTTCTCTGCCCTCAGATAAGAAGTGCAAACAAGCAATATCGGCCAGATCAGCTCATGGTCGTATCTAATGTAAACTGTCAGGAAACCAAGGGCATGTAAGGAATGCTGTAGCTCTCACATGATTTACTTTTTTTAATGACCTATATTTAGAAAAGTGATTACCCATTTTGGAGGATCCCACGTAAACATTAGATCGTGGAAAAACCCCTTTTAAGATTAAGCAATTTTATGAATAAATGTTCATTCTGAACAAAGTTTTATTTTTTTTTTTGTTTTGTTACAACCATCTTCTAAAAAACGCCAGTATTTTGCAGTATAATGTCATACCGTTATCACATCTTTGTTGTTTTTTTTTTTGTCCTCCCTTCCGAAGGTGCTTTGATCGGAGATGGACAGTCTGCCGTTGCAAGTAATATTGCAAATACAACCTACATATTGCAGTGGTGGGAATTTACCTAATATGATTTGCCAGAGATCAGCAATGGTATGTGGTCTCGGAGGGGACTGTCCCACTTTCTTTCCTGACATTTTACCTGTCAGGCTCCAGTCTTTTACACTTTACCGCTTTGTGTTTCTGTAGCTACTGCCAACGTGCTTGTTCAGAACTGCAAGATCTACAACGACGCCAGTTGTGACATCTCGGCTGACGGGCAGCTCCTTGCCGCCTTTATTCCGAGCAGCCAGCGAGGTTTCCCTGACGAGGGCATTTTGGCTGTCTATTCCTTGGCCCCACACAACCTTGGCGAGATCCTGTTCACCAAGCGTTTTGGTATGTTGAAAAGTTCATTTATCGATCTGTGTGTGTGTGTGTGTGTGTATGTATGTGTGTGTGTGTGTATATATATATGTATATATATGTATATATATGTAATATATGTTTGTATATATAGATTATTTGTTGTGTATAGTTTATATCTATATATATATATATATATAAAATTATATATTTATATAAATTATATATATATATATAATATATATATATATATATATTAGTTATATATACATATATATATATAGTATGTTCACACTGCGTTTTTGGATCCGAAAATCGGATCCAAAAACGCTGCAGCAATCGCATGTAAAAGCAACTGCGTGTTTGGATGCGTGTTGGATACAGCAGGAGCGCACCCCATACTTTATAATAGGACTCCTGCTGCATCCTTTGGACCAAGAATTGACATGTCAATTCTTGGAACAGATGCGAAAGACGCAGTGAGACGCACAGTGACCACTCGTGTGAACGCCGATTCGTATCTCCTATAAAAAGCAATGTGAATCACACTGCTATTTGTTAGCTGCGTGTTTGAGTCCGTTTGGGGACCGACGATGGATCCAAACATGCAGCTCAAAGGCGTATGTTACACGGACGAAAACACGCTGTGTGAACATACCCTAATGTACAGTCTGACCAACATCTGTACAAACGGTGGCTCGGCGTGCTGACCTCAGACACTATGTCACGCCCCATAATAACATCGGGACGTCTCAAGTCTTCCTCTGCCCACTTCAGCCGGGCACAACCGGCATCCACTTATGGGCAAAGTTCTTATCCCAAGACAACGACTGCAATCTATGTATATAAATACGGGGCATGGTGGAGTGAGTTTGGATGAGACGGCTTCCTCCCTCACACCGTTCTGACCTTGTTCTGTTGGCCCCGACACGACAAGTTTGGTCTCGCTGCTCCCGGTCCACCTCCACCCCTCCTGGGCTGTACTATATCAGCAGCCATACATTAGTCCATGTGTGGCATGCTGGCATTTGTAGCTGTGAAACATGTGCCAGCATCACCACACGTACTCATTATGTGGGTGCTGATTAGTACGTGTGTTTAACATGGGCTGCTGTAGTATGCTGTAGTCACTTGTAGTTCCGTGTTCCCTAGTTGCTGTGGAACTACAAGTGCCAGCATGCCACAGCAGCCCATGAGAGACAGAAAGCGAGTTGAAATCTTCTAAACAAGAGCACAGACGTCTCAAATACTGCCACTATGCTGTATCGACACTGTGACCCACACTCGCCAGTTCCCTGCCTCCCAGTCACTAGTGTAGCAGAGAGTGGCTCCTCCCACATGGAGTGTGCAGGGAAGTGTGGTGGGAGGAGGAAGCTGTCTCATCCAAACTCACTCCACCATGCCCCGTACTTATATACATAGATTGCAGTTGTTGTTTTGGGACAAGAACTTTGCCCATAAGGGGATGCATTTCTTTCGGGGCCGGTCCTGGGTCAGGGATCCGTATTGGTTATAAATGTCTTGGTTGGTTCTCACGCACCATTTCTTCTTTTGCGGGTTTCCCCAACCCATCCTGTGAGTTTGTCCCCAAGGGGGCCGTGTCATGGGGGTTTGGGATCTGCGGGGACCTGCTAATCTTCCACAGAGCACATGGTGCCAAGTCTCCGGGACCCCAAAAACCCCCATGGGGGGGAGATTTATGAAGGAGTTATATCAATGCACGTCATAGGGTCTCCGTCAGGAAGGGAACTGTCTTTTTTAGCGGGTGCTAAAATTTGGGGGGTCCACTATTTGTAAAAATTGCTAAAGTTTCCCTTTTATGCCTCCGGGAAAATATAATTTTGGGAGTTCCTCTTGTTTTTGGAGCATGTAATAAAATAACGGTATTTTGAGCGCCACGGGAAATTTTCCATATCCCAAAAGGGTGTGGACCCTAAATCCCCGGGCGGGCTTGGTGTGTTCTCTATGAAACAGATGGCCACATGCACATGGCTCTCTTCATTGACTTCTGAACTCAGCTGGGTGTCTGCTATATCATTGCATAGGGTGACTAGAAGAGCCCCCCCGAAACATTTAGGTAGTTTCACAAAAACTGCTTGGCCAAACATGTAGGGCAAAGGTAAATAAAAATTATTTCAAATACATTTTCGTTTTGATTTTTCTTTCTTTCAGAGGAAGGTTTTTATCTCCGCTTTTTTTACCCCAAGGTTCCCTAGGTTATCGTCCACCTCGCTCTTCTCTCGCAGCAATAGCTGGGATGGTGATGTCACTCCCTGCTGTGTCTTATCAGCAGCACAGGAGCTGGTTTACCTTTCTTAAAGCTTTAACCCTTTAAAATCTGTACCTTTCTGCCCGGGTGTTAAAAAAACCCTTTTTTTACCCAAAGTCCCGTTTTAATGGTAGCCACTCAGCGTTTTTGGGTATGATTTCAGGTCCGTTTGGATCTGAAAAAACCAAACCAAAAACGAGGCCGATTGGATCCAACCCGAGCTGCGTGTTTGGAGCAGCGGATCGCACCCATACTTTTTTTTACAGGGCTCCGTTGCAAACTTTTGGGAAAAAAATTCCATGTCATTTTCTTGGAACGGGTCCAAAAATCAATGAGAGCAAAGGGGACATTTTGTGAACGCCGATACGGTTTTACATGCGGCAGTTTAACTCGCACTGCTCATTGTTAATGGTGTTGGGTCCATCTAGACCAGGGGATCCTCAAACTGCGGCCCTCCAGTTTTTGGGGAAAATACCCCCCCATCATGCTTTTATATAATCTTAACAGGGGGGAAAGATGGATGGGAGTTTCCCTACGCTGGGTTTGAGGATGCTGTTCTAGACGGACCCACCACTCTCTAAAAGCGCATGTTCACCGGGGCCCAACCGCCGTTGAACAAACCCAAGCTGAATAGCAAAACTAAATGTCAAAACGCTGCCGTAGAAAACCACCTAAAGCCTGAACAGGAAGTGAAGCCTAAAATGGCTTTAAATTTGATGTGAAACAGCATGGTGAGAACATGCCTTTAAGTAGCACAAGGGTTTTGTGAACCCGCACCGACTGCAAGGTCATGTTATTGAATGTGTGCACCTAGGTGTCTGTCATTAATCACACATTTTACAGTTGAGTAACCAAGAGTCGCATAGATTTTCCGGTCAGTGACCGCTGGAGTCAGCCTTATGATTGAGTGTTAGTGAAATAATAGATTTTTCCGATCACCCCTGCACTTCATTTTTCTCCATTAACAACATTGTGACTTGCTTTCCCTTCTTACCACCCGAGTTTAAACATGTTTGTTTTGTTACATTCCCAAAAGCCATTTAGTTTGCGCGCAGCCACTGTTCATAGACCTCCACTGTGATGGCAGTGCCAGAAATAAATTGGCACACAGGGTGGGCAGTGTAGAAGCTTAGCATGCGGGGGCTGATGTGTTTGTATAGGAATCTGAGCAGGTGCCAAGTATACGTCGGCTCAAGCCTCCCTCGCTGTGCTATATCGAGAGTGAATCCGTTTCCTTGTTTTGACTCATCCCCACAGCCAAGCCTGCCCTCCCTTCCTTACCGCTGCCTAGCAGGGTGGAGCGCGCTGAAGTCTTCACGCTCCCTCCCTGCTGTAGAAGAGAGTATCACAAGGCATTATGGGAAAGGAGCTGGGAAGCTCATGCGCCCTCTGTTGTAACAAATCCTCAATTTGCTTCTGATTTGTTAAATCTTTAAGAAGAAAAAGGGTTATTATCCAAGCCAGTGTCACTCATCTGCATACTGCTGTTTTGGGGTTTTGCACCTCATTAGTGTAGAGCAGAGCGATAGGCTATGTTCACACTGTTTATTCACGGCTTAATTCGCCTGCAATTATGCCGTGTGCTCGGGGGTGGGGGGTCGGCAGCTCGCCGGCCCCATAGACTTTCATTATCCACGGTGCGTATAATGTGCATGTCACTTTCTCCGGCGAGCGGGGAGAGGAGACGTAATCCATAGTGCTCTATGAGAACTGTGGATTACCGTAATGACTGGGACGGATTTCACCCGTAATTTGCGCTGTACTGCTGAAATCCGTTCCAAAATAAGCCGTGTGAACATAGGTTTACTGGCTGGGTGGGAGGCAATGAGTGGCTGAGAAAGGGGAGAGCACCTGACAGGTGTGTAGAGTTTTGAGATTGCCTTTTTGCCCTCTACTAAGCATCTGCATATCATAAGGCATTATGGGAAAGACGAGAGTAGTGATGTTACCTAGTATTTTGTCAACTGTTCCTCACAGACTCTAGACATGCGGTGTTTCATTAGATAGCAATTGAGTAAATGCTGACATGTTTTAGTTAATACCTTTTATTCCATAGTACGAGAGATGGATTATGGGCGGCACTTGACTCCATGCAGCAGGGGTGGGCAATTAATTTTCCCATGGGGCCGCATGGGAAAGTGCGATGGTTTTGGGGGGCCGGACTAATAAAAACATAGGATGAACGGAGAAAAATTCGTTTTTGGGGGATTATATTTGTGGAAACTTACTGGGGGATGTATCTATATACCTGCCTTACGGATACACAGTAAGGCAGGTATATACAGCTCTCCTCAGTAAGGTAGGTATGTAGATGTATGTCCCCTCAGTCTGGCAGGTATATACAGCTCCCCTCAGTCAGGTATATAGGTGCCCGCAGGCTGGCAGGTATATAGATAGGTACAGCTCCCCTCAGGCAGGTATATAGATAGGTACAGCTCCCCTCAGGCAGGTATATAGATAGGTACAGCTCCCCTCAGGCAGGTATATAGATAGGTACAGCTCCCTTGAGGCAGGAATATAGATAGGTACAGCTCCCTTGAAGCAGGAATATAGATAGGTACAGCTCCCCTGAGGCAGGAATATAGATAGGTTCAGCTCCCCACAGGCAGGAGTATAGATAGATAAAGCTCCCCACAGCCAGGAATATAGATAGGTTCAGCTCCCCACAGCCAGGAATATAGATAGGTACAGCTCCCCACAGCCAGGAGTATAGATAGGTTCAGCTCCCCTCAGGCAGGTATATAGATAGGTACAGCTCCCCTCAGGCAGGAATATAGATAGGTACAGCTCCCCTCAGGCAGGAATATAGATAGGTACAGCTCCCCTCAGGCAGGAATATAGATAGGTACAGCTCCCCTCAGGCAGGAATATAGATAGGTACAGCTCCCCTCAGGCAGGAATATGGATAGGTACAGCTCCCCTCAGGCAGGTATATAGCTAGTTAGGCCTCCATACAGGCAGGTATATAGTTAGGGCTTCCCACAGGCAGGTATAGAGATAATTAGGGCTCCTCACAGGCAGGTATAGAGATAGTTAGGCGTGTCCCCAGGCAGGTATAGAGATAGTTAGATGTGTCCCCAAGCAGATATAGAGATAGTTAGGTGTGTCCCCAGGCAGGTATAGAGATAGTTAGGTGTGTCCCCAAGCAGATATCGAGATAGTTAGGTGTGTCCCCAGGCAGGTATAGAGATAGTTAGGTGTGTCCCCAGGCAGGTATAGAGATAGTTAGGTGTGTCCCCAGGCAGGTATAGAGATAGTTAGGTGTGTCCCCAGGCAGGTATAGAGATAGTTAGGTGTGTCCCCAGGCAGATATATAGTTAGGTATGTCCCCAGGCAGGTATATAGTCAGGTGTGTCCCCAGGCAGGTATATAGTCAGGTGTGTCCCCAGGCAGGTATATAGTCAGGTGTGTCCCCAGGCAGGTATATAGTCAGGTGTGTCCCCAGGCAGGTATATAGTCAGGTGTGTCCCCAGGCAGGTATATATTATCAGGTGTGTCCCCAGGCAGGTATATATTATCAGGTGTGTCCCCAGGCAGGTATATATTATCAGGTGTGTCCCCAGGCAGGTATAGAGCTAGGTGTGTCCCCAGGCAGGTATATAGTCAGGTGTGTCCCCAGGCAGGTATATAGTCAGGTGTGTCCCCAGGCAGGTATATAGTCAGGTGTGTCCCCAGGCAGGTATATAGTCAGGTGTGTCCCCAGGCAGGTATATAGATAGTCAGGTGTGTCCCCAGGCAGGTATATAGTCAGGTGTGTCCCCAGGCAGGTATATAGTCAGGTGTGTCCCCAGGCAGGTATATAGTCAGGTGTGTCCCCAGGCAGGTATATAGTCAGGTGTGTCCCCAGGCAGGTATATAGTCAGGTGTGTCCCCAGGCAGATATAGAGATAGTTAGGTGTGTCCCCAGGCAGATATAGAGATAGTTAGGTGTGTCCCCAGGCAGATATAGAGATAGTTAGGTGTGTCCCCAGGCAGGTATATAGATAGTTAGGTGTGTCCCCAGGCAGGTATAGAGATAGTTAGGTGTGTCCCCAGGCAGATAAATAGATAGTTAGGTATGTCCCCAGGCAGATATATAGATAGTTAGGTATGTCCCCAGGCAGATATATAGATAGTTAGGTGTGTCCCCAGGCAGGTATAGAGATTGTTAGGTGTGTCCCCAGGCAGGTATAGAGATAGTTAGGTGTGTCCCCAGGCAGGTATAGAGATAGTTAGGTGTGTCCCCAGGCAGGTATAGAGATAGTTAGGTGTGTCCCCAGGCAGGTATAGAGATAGTTAGGTGTGTCCCCAGGCAGGTATAGAGATAGTTAGGTGTGTCCCCAGGCAGGTATATAGATAACTAGGTGTGTCCCACAGGCAGGTATAGAGATAGTTAGGTGTGTCCCCAGGCAGGTATAGAGATAGTTAGGTGTGTCCCCAGGCAGGTATAGAGATAGTTAGGTGTGTCCCCAGGCAGGTATAGAGATAGCTAGGTGTGTCCCCAGGCAGGTATAGAGATAGTTAGGTGTGTCCCCAGGCAGGTATAGAGATAGTTAGGTGTGTCCCCAGGCAGGTATAGAGATAGTTAGGTGTGTCCCCAGGCAGGTATAGAGAGAGTTAGGTGTGTCCCCAGGCAGGTATAGAGATAGTTAGGTGTGTCCCCAGGCAGGTATAGAGATAGTTAGGTGTGTCCCCAGGCAGGTATAGAGATAGTTAGGTGTGTCCCCAGGCAGGTATATAGTTAGGTGTGTCCCCAGGCAGGTATAGAGATAGTTAGGTGTGTCCCCAGGCAGGTATAGAGATAGTTAGGTGTGTCCCCAGGCAGGTATAGAGATAGTTAGGTGTGTCCCCAGGCAGGTATAGAGATAGTTAGGTGTGTCCCCAGGCAGGTATAGAGATATGTGTCTCCCCAGGCAGGTATAGAGATAGTTAGGTGTGTCCCCAGGCAGGTATAGAGGTAGTTAGGTGTGTCCCCAGGCAGGTATAGAGATAGTTAGGATGAACAGGGAAAAAATTGTTTTTGGGGGATTATCTTTGTGGAAACTTACTGGGGGATGTATCTATATACCTGCCTTACTGATACACAGTAAGGCAGGTATATACAGCTCTACTCAGTAAGGTAGGTATGTAGATGTATGTCCCCTCAGTCTGGCAGGTATATACAGCTCCCCTAAGTCAGGTATATAGATATAGGTACCCGCAGGCCGGCAGGTTTATAGATAGGTACAGCTCCCCTCAGGCAGGTATATATAGATAGGTACAGCTACCCTCAGGCAGGTATATAGATAGGTACAGCTCCCCTCAGGCAGGTATATAGATAGGTACAGCTCCCCTCAGGCAGGTATATAGATAGGTACAGCTCCCCTCAGGCAGGTATATAGATAGGTACAGCTCCCCTCAGGCAGGTATATAGATAGGTACAGCTCCCCTCAGGCAGGTATATAGATAGGTACAGCTCCCTCAGGCAGGTATATAGATAGGTACAGCTCCCCTCAGGGCAGGTATATAGATAGGTACAGCTCCACTCAGGCAGGTATGTAGATAGGTACAGCTCCCCTCAGGCAGGTATATAGATAGGTACAGCTCCCCTCAGGCAAGTATATAGATAGGTACAGCTCCCTTCAGGCAAGTATATAGATAGGTACGGCTCCCCTGAGGCAGGTATATAGATAGGCACGGCTCCCCTGAGGCAGAAATATAGATAGGCACGGCTCCCCTGAGGCAGAAATATAGATAGGCACGGCTCCCCTCAGGCAGAAATATAGATAGGTACGGCTCCCCTCAGGCAGATATATAGATAGGTACAGCTCCCTTGAGGCAGAAATATAGATAGGTACAGCTCCCTTGAGGCAGGTATATAGATAGGTACAGCTCCCCTCAGGCAAGTATATAGGTAGGTACAGCTCCCCTCAGGCAAGTATATAGATAGGTACAGCTCCCTTGAGGCAGAAATATAGATAGGTATAGCTCCCTTGAGGCAGGAATATAGATAGGTACAGCTCCCCTGAGGCAGGTATCTAGTTAGTTAGGGCTCCATACAGGCAGGTATATAGTTAAAGCTTCACACAGGCAGGTATATAGCTAGTTAGGCCTCCATACAGGCAGGTATATAGTTAGGGCTTCCCACAGGCAGGTATATAGATAATTAGGGCTCCTCACAGGCAGGTATAGAGATAGTTAGGTGTGTCCCCAGGCAGATATATAGTTAGGTGTGTCCCCAGGCAGATATATAGTTAGGTGTGTCCCCAGGCAGATATATAGTTAGGTGTGTCCCCAGGCAGATATATAGTTAGGTGTGTCCCCAGGCAGGTATATAGTTAGGTGTGTCCCCCAGGCAGGTATAGAGATAGTTAGGTGTGTCCCCAGGCAGGTATATAGATAGTTAGGTGTGGCCCCAGGCAGGTATATGGATAGTTAGATGTGTCCCCAGGCAGGTATATGGATAGTTAGATGTGTCCCCAGGCAGGTATATAGATAGTTAGATGTGTCCCCAGGCAGGTATATAGATAGTTAGGTGTGTCCCCAGGCAGGTATATAGATAGTTAGGTGTGTCCCCAGGCAGGTATATAGATAGTTAGGTGTGTCCCCAGGCAGGTATATAGATAGTTAGGTGTGTCCCCAGGCAGGTATAGAGATAGTTAGGTGTGTCCCCAGGCAGGTGTAGAGATAGTTAGGTGTGTCCCCAGGCAGGTGTAGAGATAGCTAGGTGTGTCCCCAGGCAGGTATATAGATAGCTAGCTGTGTCCCCAGGCAGGTATAGAGATAGTTAGGTGTGTCCCCAGGCAGGTATAGAGATAGTTAGGTGTGTCCCCAGGCAGATATATAGTTAGGTGTGTCCCCAGGCAGATATATAGTTAGGTGTGTCCCCAGGCAGGTATATAGTTAGGTGTGTCCCCAGGCAGGTATATAGTTAGGTGTGTCACCAGGCAGGTATATAGTTAGGTGTGTCCCCAGGCAGGTATATAGTTAGGTGTGTCCCCAGGCAGGTATATAGTTAGGTGTGTCCCCAGGCAGGTATAGAGATAGATAGGTGTGTCCCCAGGCAGGTATATAGATAGATAGGTGTGTCCCCAGGCAGGTATATAGATAGTTAGGTGTGTCCCCAGGCAGGTATATAGATAGTTAGGTGTGTCCCCAGGCAGGTTTATAGATAGTTAGGTGTGTCCCCAGGCAGGTATAGAGATAGTTAGGTGTGTCCCCAGGCAGGTATAGAGATAGTTAGGTGTGTCCCCAGGCAGGTATAGAGATAGTTAGGTGTGTCCCCAGGCAGGTATATAGATAGTTAGGTGTGTCCCCAGGCAGGTATATAGATAGTTAGGTGTGTCCCCAGGCAGGTATATAGATAGTTAGGTGTGTCCCCAGGCAGGTATAGAGATAGTTAGGTGTGTCCCCAGGCAGGTATATAGATAGTTAGGTGTGTCCCCAGGCAGATATATAGATAGTTAGGTGTGTCCCCAGGCAGGTATAGAGATAGGGCTTCCCCCAGGCAGGTGTATAGATAGCTAGGTGTGTCCCCAGGCAGGTATATAGCTAGTTAGGGCTTCTCACAGGCAGGTATATAGTTTTATGGCCAAAATTAAAGATGACAAACAGGAATACTCACCTTGGCTTACCTCCTTCCTGGCCGAGCGCGCTCATCTTCTATCCGAGGAGCTTCCCGGGCTGGTGGGTGTGATGACGTCATGCCGCCGGCGCCGGGACGCTCCTCCGTCAGCTCCTGGGCCCGCACAGAGTGATTACTGTGTGCGCCGAGGAGAGGCAGTGGCGCGGTGAGCGAAGATCATCGCGTCGCTGCCTAATTCACCAGTAATAGTAGCGCTGACCTCTCAGCAACACCCAGCCGCGGCGGCTGTCAGCGCTACTATTAGCCGACCTGGGCATCGTATGCCGTGGGCCGAATCCGACGAGCTGGAGGGCCGGATGCGGCACGCGGGCCGTAATTTGCCCAGGTCTGCCATACAGTCAAATGATGAAAAAATCACGTCCTGTACTCAAGCATCAAATAAAAACATCTTACATCGTGGCAACAAAAAGAGACAAAAAATCTGACGTGTTTTAGGCAAATGCCCTTAAGCTATGACTTATCAGATTTTTTGTCTCTTTTTGTTGCCACGATGTAAGATGTTTTTATTTGATGCTTGAGTACAGGACGTGCTTTTTTCATCATTTGACTGTATGGAGTGCCGTCTATAATCCATCTTTTACCACATCATACAAGTGCCTCTTGGGGCGTACAGGTATGTGCACCACTCTTTTAGGCCCCTGTTGACATACATTTTCCTTCCTGTGGATTATAGGAATAGCTGGCTTCAAAGTTTTTCTTCCATTGTTTTATTCATTTATCCCCATAAGGTAACAGTTGTGCAGCATACTTTCTCAGATGTCGACTTTGTGCGGTTCCTCTTTTACTCCTCCTGGATATGGATTACTAAATTGACAGGTGTTACCATTCCTCTTAACAAAGTGATGTGTCCTTACACAATCTAAGGGTATGTTCGGCATGTAAATGCGCTTTAATAAGCCTGAATTATGTCCCGCAAATATGGTAATTGGTAGCTCTCATTGAGAAATATGATAACCCGATGTTTTCCCTGGCGTACAATACGCGCCAGGGAAAATAATTGATATGCCACTTCTTCCCGCCGCTTATGCGACGCAGAAAGCGAGAGTCAATGGGAGCCAGTTGTCAGCACTTTAGAAGTGCGTTATGGCTAGCGCATACTTCTAAAACACCCAGCGTATTCAGTCACATGCAGTATGCCATGTGATCATAGTCTACGGGTGTATTCACACGGCGCGGTGCTGTTGCAGGACAAGGGAATTTGTCACCTATTTTTTTTTCTTTTACTAATTAAGACCAGATACTGATATTTATTCTTTTCTTCTTAGCCATTTTTATTTGTGAGGATCGCTGTCTTGCCTCCACTGCGCTGCTTTAACAGTATTTAGAGAGATGTTTTACAGCAGCTTCATGGACATAGGAGCCTGTGAACAGGAGCAGACCCATTGACTTCTATAGGAGAGTTTTCTAGGCACTGTGAGCAGCAGCTTCATGGACATAGGAGCCTGTGAACAGGAGCCGACCCATTGACTTCTATAGGAGAATTTTCTAGGCTCTGTGAGCAGCAGCTTCATGGACATAGGAGCCTGTGAACAGGAGCAGTCCCATTGACTTCTATAGGAGAGTTTTCTAGGCTCTGTGAGCAGCAGCTTCATGGACATAGGAGCCTGTGAACAGGAGCAGACCCATTGACTTCTATAGGAGTATTTTCTAGGTCTGTGAGCAGCAGCTTCATAGACATAGGAGCCTGTGAACAGGAGCAGACCCATTGACTTCTATAGGAGAGTTTTCTAGGCTCTGTGACCTGGGAAGAAATCAATGTGCAGGGAGAGGGATGATGTGAGCTGTGACCTCTCCTGTTGTGAGTGGTGGATCCTGTGTTTTCTATACACATTGGTGTCACCTTTCAGTGTAATCCTGTCTGTGCTGATATTGAGGAGAATGCTGAAAAGTTTTCTGTACAGAACAGGAAGTGTCAGACTATTAGGCCAAAGTGAGAACTGCAGGACTTCAGGATTTTTAAAAAATATTGAAAGTGATAGGGAAATTAAAAAAAAAAAAAAAAAGTAACCAAAAAATTAAACAAGAAATTATTTTTGATGACACATTCCTTTTAAAAAGTACATCAAAACCACACCCGGGAAAACTGCCTGCATTTTTACCATGATGTTGTGCTGCGTAACTGGCTGGAGGGTTTTTACTGGTGAAACAGTTTTAAATAACATGTCTTACCTGTTAAAAGGAAAAAAAGAAAAAACATAGTAAAACTACGCCTTAAGCATATGCTGTTATTACAGTGTTTGACTGAACCAGAGCTGGTTACTCTCACATTCTGCTCTCAATTCTGTTCTATGTGAGTTCTGAGTAGAACCAAACACATCGCTCACCTGTACTGGGAACTCCCATAGAACTGGATGGAGAGTCATGTGCAAGCGCAACTGGCTCTACATTCTGAGCCAACACTTTATGGGGTCTGTTCCCAAGATAAGTGCAAGTCCAAGAGGTGGGACCCGCACCCATCAGGCTTTTATGTCAAATCCTATTGAAATACCATTAAGGTCTATGGTTCACTTCTGGGTGTGGTAAAGGGGTTTTAAGAAAAGGGCATAATACTACAGAGCGTTAAAGGGTTAAAGTTTGTCAGTAAGTAAGTAAGTAAGTAAGAAACAAATAAGCTCCTGTGCTGCTAACAAGACACAGCAGGGAGTTAGATCACCATTTCATTAGTTGGTAACCTAGGGAAGGTTGTGTACACAAGCAGGAGATAAGAACTGCTCAAGCTCTGAAATAAAGCAAAATCAGGACAGCAATGTATTTGGTAATGAGTTCAGGATACACCCCATTGACAATGGTAATGGTTATACCTTTATGTAGTGTTTTTTTCACATATATCTAGAAGGAATAACACAGGAATGGTACAATTTGGCGGTCTAAAATAGATGTGCCTGCATTGTTGTTTTATGAGGAATATGGCAAGATCATATTCTGTGATCAGGTGAGTTTTGGTTAGAGCAATTCCACTTAGTGACATAGGAGGCGTATGTCAATAGGGCACCATAAAAGGGGTTTTGCCACGAAGCAAAATTGACGTTGGAAGTTGGAAAATTACATAATAAACATTTTCACCATTCATCATTATTAAAAATTCTGCACCGTTTTTGTCTTAGCTGCTCCCTTAGTGATCCATAGTGTACAGCTCGTCTCCAGGGGATACGACCAGGACTGAGAGCTCCTCAGTCCTGGTCGCACATGCTCAGACATCTCCTCTCAGGCAGCTACTGAGTGTTCAAACCCCAAGTGCTGTCATTCTACTCCCATCCTCTGTGCTCCTTAGTAATTAGTAAAACAGTGCAAATATAGAGAAAAAGAAACCTCAATCAGGTCTGTGCATTGATAAAGAGAAAAAACAACACAGGTTTGGTTCCTGCAGGGATTTGAATCGAGGACCATTGTGCATTGAGGCAAAAACTTTACCTCTCAGCTACTCACAATGCTTGACATAAACAGACCTTTCTTTGATTAGAGAGAGGAAAGGCCTGGTGATGTCATCCTGCTGGGTCACATGATATGCAATTCAAACAAATCACACACGCCCCCCCTTCTGAGCACACAGAGCTGGATGCAGGAGGTATGAAATGAGATCGTGGCAAAACCCCTTTAATTTAAATAGTGTTGTACTGTAGAGTTGTAGAAAATTATAGAGATTGGTGGGGTTCAGCACCTCTCAACCCGTGACCTGACTTGTCTCCGACGCACAAGATCAAAATCATGATTAAATTTTTCTAGAAACAGCGCCACAACTGCCCACAGCTTGTGTCCGGTACTGCAACTCCCTTCCATTAATGAGGCAAAGCTGTAGTAGGGGTCACAACCCATTGACTGTTTTTCTTATTTTGAATAACCTCTTTAGGTGGACTTTCCCTTTAAATGGAATAAAGTTAATAATTGTACCAGATCATGGTGTTCTGATGTGAGCAGTTGCCGTCCAGCGCTGTGTAGGGATTGGTGTATGTGGATAATAAGCTTTGGCATTGGTCATTGAATGACAAGTAATTTTGAGACTTGCCGAATAGGTCGCGGTAAATGGGCTCCTAATTATCTGACTTGTGTCTAGACGAGTAGGAATAAGTAGATGGTTTTAATTGCGTTCTGCTTCTTTCGTTGTCTTTCTCCCTTGGCGCGGGCACCACTAATAACAGCTGGCGGGATGGCTTAAGAAATCAATAGAGTGACCTTTGGTATAAAATGCTCTCAGATGGGACTATATATACTCATTTACAAAAAATAATCCACCCGGATAGAAAGGTCGGATGCTGCAGTTATGTCTCCGGCAGTTATGTAAATGATTACAGGTGCAGTCGCGTTACTGACACTAGGTTTTGCCACAAGCAGTGGTAAAAGTTCTGCCCTGTAAAAAAAAAAAAAAAAAAAAAAAGTCTCTCAGATGCTACTTTTGGGTAGTGTACCTCTTGTTGATTGATCATTGACTTGTAGACATGCCTCTACGAAACACTCAGAGAGGGGAATATATCTCCTTTGGGAGAGCACCTCTATAGGTGTGTGGGGATTTAAAATAGTCTTTTTGCACCCTACTAGACATCTGCATATCACAAGGCATTATGGGAAAAGAGCTGAAAGCTCAAGCGCCCTCTATTGCAGGGGTCCCCAACTCCAGTCCTCAAGGCCCAGCAACAGGTCATGTTTTCTGGCTTTCCTTAGCATTACACAGGTGATTTCATTATGCTGCACAGGTGATATCATTACGGTCAGTGCATTCGGGGGGAGAGCCCGAAAAATGACGTGTGGGTGGGGCGTGAGGACTGTAGTTGGGGAACACTGCTCTATTGGATGTAACAAATCCTCCGTTTGCTTCTGACTCAGAGTCTTTGGAAAGCAAAAGGGATGTGAGCCAAGCCAGCATAACTCATCTGCATACAGCTGTTTTGGGGGGTTTGCCCCTCGTCTTTTTGAAATTGGCTTTTTTGTATCCCACTACGCATCTGCATATCATAAGCCATTATGGGAAAAGAGCTGGAAGCTCAACTGGGGTACCAAAGGGCTATTTTCAAAACCCCACACACCTAGATGGTGCTCTCCCAAAGGAGAAATATTCCCCTTTCTGAGCCACTCATTACCAGCCAGCCAGCAAGCTCTGCTCTGCACTGACGAGGGGCAAAAACCCTGAAACAGCTGTATGCAGATGAGTTATGCTGGCTTGGCTCACATCCCTCTTGCTTTCCAAAGACTCAGCGAATCAGAAGCAAATGGAGGGTTTGTGACATCCAATAGAGGGCGCTTGAGCTTCCAGCTCTTTTCCCATAATGCCTTGTGATATATATGAAACACTCAAAGACCTCTTGCCCGTTTTGACAAATTTTGAAAGGGGGTGCGTCATTGGACTTAGAGAACAGGGTGAACATATTGATAAATGGCCCACCATGTAAGAAGTTGTGACCGAGCTGTTAACAGTGATTGCGTGAGGGCAGGTGCATACAGCAAACAGGCTCTGAAGGGCCCAGACGGATCACCGGTAGAGAGGATCATGTGATCCACCAACAAGCACGAGCAGCTTCAAAGTTTCCTTGTCTACCGTCCAGACACACATGGCACCTTCACCACACATCCCTGTCTGCTTGGACAATCTCCAGGAGGAAGGAAATTTAGGGCATGTTCAAAAGGTGTTTTGGATCCGAAAATCGCATCCAAAGGTGCTGCGTCCGTCAGATCCAAAACACATCCAACATGCAGGTCCGTGTTTGGATGCAGCAGAGACGCACCCTATAATTTTAAATAGGGCGTCTGTTGCGTCTTTCAGATCAAGAATTGACATGCAATTCTTTCAAAGACGGACCCGAGCTGCGCTATGGAAACACGCAGCGGCGATCTCTCGTGTGAACGCCGCTGCGTCTTCCTCATAGCCCGCAGTGATAATCTCACTGATAATTGTTTAGATCCGTCTCTGGGTCCGTCCTGTCGGTCTCTGAGACGGAGCTAAAAAGCGCTTGTAACACGGAGTGAAAACTCCATGAGAACAAGCCCTTAGGCTACACATGGCAGTAATTGCTGGACGAATTTCGCCCCTTCATTATGTCGTGGGGGGTGGGGGGACAGCCTGCCGGCCCCATAGACATGTATTATTCTCGGCACGTGTCACTTCTCTCCCCGCCCGTATTGTACAAGCGGGGAGAGGAGACGGAATCCATAGTTCTCTATGAGAACTGTGGATTACCGTAATGACTGGGACGTATCTCAGCAGTACGGCGCGAATTACGGGCTGAGATACGTCCCAAAATAAACCGTGTGAACATTGCCTTAGGCCGTGTTCACACGGCTTATTCCCGACGGATTTGTGAGCCGTATTGAGCTCACAAATCCGCCGTGAATAAGGGGCGGGGCCGGAGCGCGGCGGGGGCGTCGCTCCCCGGCCCATAGACTGTCATTATCTACGGCGCGTCCGCGCCGTAAATAATGTGCATGTCAGTTTCTCCCCGCCCAGCGGATTCGCCGAGCGGGGAGGAGCGACGGAATCCACTGTTCTCTATGAGAGCAGTGGATTACCGTAATGACAGGGACGGATTGGCGCAGTACTGCAGTGCAAATCCGGCGCGGAGTACGGCGCCAATCCGTGCCCAAATAAGCCGTGTGAACGAGGCCTTAGTGTCACGACGTCGATCACATGTCCTGCCATCCACTATCGCTTGCAGTGATTTCATGAATGAGAACCTTGGACTGCTACAAACTGGAACCTTATCCTCTCGAGCAATAAATCCAGGTTCTGTTTGTGATGCGAAGATGGTCCAGTTCGAGTATGGAGGTCTCATAGTGAGCGCTTCAATCCTTGCCTTTGTTGTGGAGCAACACTGCCCCAGCTGCTGGTGTAGATGTTGGGAGCCATCATATGGGACAGTCAGATCGCCCCTAGTAGTGATCCAATGGAGACTTAAGGTATGTTCACACGGGCAAATTTCGGCGCGCATTTCGCATGGTATTTGCACTCTAATGCCGAAATTACGGTAATCCCCAGTTCTCAGAGAGAACTATGGATTACGCCTCCTCTCCCTGCTCGTACGATACGATCGTATTGTACACCCGGGGAGATAAACGACATGTCAATTACTTGCGGCGAATACGCGCCGCAAATAATGAATGTAAGTGGGGCCAGCGGGCTAAAAAAAAATCCACCCCCCCCCCCCTCCCTCACACACTCCGCGGGAGTACGCTCTTATCAGCACGACTCCCAAATCACCCGCCATAATCCATAATTGCGGCCGTACTGTACACACTGCAATTACGCCATGTGTACATAGCCTAATAGCTCAGTGATGTGTGCAGGACGTCCTGCTGCCTCCTGGCTTCCACCTGGTATTTTTTCAGCAGGATAACGCTCAAATACAAGTAGCAAGGGTTTCACAGGAATGTTTTCTCCAGATTGTAAGACTTCCTTGGTCTGTCCGGTCACCAGATCTCTTCACAGAGCAGTTATGGGACCAGCTGGGACGCCGTCAACACCAACCTAGGAGTGTGGAAGATCTGCAGGACCAGTTCAAACATCTGTGGGCAAATGTGCCACCGGGTGCCATATGCAACCTGAATGCCTCCATGTCCAACCATATCTTATCTTGTATCCAGGCTAGGCAAGTGTTCCCAGGATGCATTGAATAATACCTACTTAAGGGGGTGTTCCCATCACAGCAAGTTCGGCTGGAAGGGCTAATTACCTAATGTAAGCAATTTTTTAAAATTCATGTTATTAAAAAAATATGTATGGTTTAGCTAATACCGGCCTTTTTTGCCGTCAACATGCTCTCATCTCCATGGTTACCAACCACTGCCGTGTACTTGTAGTTCTGGCCAGTAATGCAGCGTTAGCTCACGTTTTAGCCCCGGCTTTCCTACAAAAAAATTTGCAGTCTAGGCGAGTATCTGTGATATCAGCATGCTGCTTGTCTGTACGTGCCCATTCCCAATACTGCTGTTTGAACACACAGTGGTTGGTAACCAAAGACACAAGAAAGCAAGTTGAAGGAGCAAAAAAGGCCTGTATTAGGTAAAGCATCCATATTTTTTTAATAATGTGCATTTTGAAAATTGCTTACGCTACAGTAATTGGCTCTTCCAGCAGCACTTGCTGTGATGGGAATACCCCTTGAAATGGTTCAAGGAAGGGTAGCTGGTAATCCATTCATAGAGTCATGGGCCCCAAGACACCTGTGGTCTGATCCCACAGAAGAGATACTGTAGCACAGAAAGTTTTTGCTGGCTATGATAGGTGTGGGGCTGTGTAACGGCACAGAGTACCCTTTCTGACCCCCGTCCACCACCAAAGGCGGCTACAGTGCGCACCTGGGCATTAGATCTGCATCATAGAGCGATGGAAGAAGGTGGCCTGGGGTGATAATCCCGCTTTGCATTATATGGAGGTCCCGGTGCATGGGCGTCACTTTTCTGGGGGATAGAGGACACCAGAATGTGGAGAAGATAAGAGGGTGGAGGCAGAGTGATGTTTTGCAGGGAATTGGGTCCTGGCATTAGGTGGATGTTTCTGTGGCATGTACCACCTGCCTAAATATTGTACAGACTAAGTGCACCCTTCATGGCAGCGGGTTCCCTTGTCTTTCAATAGGATAATGCCCCTGCCAAACTGCAAAAATTGTTCAGGATTGGTTTGACAAAACCAATGACATGACAAAGGTTTGAGGTGGTAACTTGGTCTCCAAACTGCCCAGATCTCCATTCAATCAAGCATCTATAGCAGGGGGTCAAACTGCGGCCCTCCAGCTGTAGGGAAACTACAACTCCCATCATGCATTTGTATAATCTAGAACAGTGGGCATGATGGGAGTTGTAGTTTCCCAACAGCTGGAGGTCCGCAGTTTGACACCCGTGATCTATAGGATGTGATTAGAGATGATCGATTTTCTAAAAATCAAGATCGAGTCCATTTTTAACAGTAAAATCGGGTAAAAAATTGCGATCGACGCGCCACGCCATTTTCACTGTACATTGACTTGAATGGGTAACGACGATCGGATCGAAATGATTTTCTAAAAGAAATCGGCTCGATCTCGATTAAATCGATCAACACTAGATGTGATGGAAGTCAAGTCCATGGTGGCCGCTCCTCACGACTTCAAGCATCTGCTGCTGAGGCCCTGGTGCAGATGCCACAGGACACTTAAGGAGTCTGGTGGAGTCCAGGACTGATCTCTCTTTCTGGCTACACACGTACTACATCCCCTTTCTTTTGTGACACAAGTTGTTTTTGCTTCTGCATGACTTTTTATAGATTTCCTTTTTTTTTCTCTTTTTACAGCTATTTTTTTCCCCCAGTGACAGCTTTAATCCGGGATTTATTTGCATGTTGGCATTTAGTCTTGAATTATCACAATTAGAAAATCCTCATTAAATCATTAAGCTCCCGTGTTGTTGTTCCTCCTTTGCCAGTTTTCTCCGAACACTGCAGATTATTATATGTATATTCTGCATCTTGGGTAGTGACGTAGCCGTAATATAAATGGTGGGTGCTGATCGTGTAATTTCCGACATTTAACTCTATGGACCTGGAAGATCTATGGTTAGAGAGGTTACATAGTTAGTAAGGATGAAAAAAGACACGTGTCCATCAAGTTCAACCAAGGGTGGGGAAAATGTGGGTGAAGGGAGAGAGACAAGGATGTTAAGCCCAGCCTCCCCACTGGTTAATGCCCCAAAGCCCGCCAGGCAAGAACCAATCGGCTCCAGTGGAGACCCCATCTCTGACCCCAGAGCCACCACCAGCCAGTATCCAGAATTTTACATGGCTACGTACATATTAATATTCTTTAGATTCAGGTAGGTATCTAAGCCTTTCTTGAAACCCTCACCTGTTCCTGCTGTGACCAGCTCCTCAGGCGGCTATTCCACAGATTCACAGTTCTTAAAGTGAAGAACGCTTTTCTC
The DNA here is from genome assembly GCA_025379985.1 of Phyllomedusa bahiana. Taxonomy (NCBI): domain Eukaryota; kingdom Metazoa; phylum Chordata; class Amphibia; order Anura; family Hylidae; genus Phyllomedusa; species Phyllomedusa bahiana. The sequence goes on from JAODAL010002454.1 coordinate 175,943, forward strand.
CTCTGGAGATTGAATCCTTTTTTCTGCAGTCGAAGGGAATGTCCTCTTGTCTTTTGAGGGGGCTTCACGTGAAATAATTTTTCCCCTTACCTTTTGTACGGACCATTTATATTTTTATATAAATGAATCATGTCCTCCGAAGCCGTCTTTTCTCAAGATTAAATAAATTCAATTGTACTAACCTCTCCATAACTAAGATGCTCCATTCCCCTTATAAGTTTGGTTGCTCGTCTTTGTACTCTCTCTGGCTCCATTACATATCTTCTATAAACTGGAGACCAGAACTGAACAGCATATTCTAAGTGAGGCTGCACCAATGTTTGGTACCGTGGAAGTTATCATGGGATTAGCTGTGGTCAGTGAATGAATGGGTGTGCAGGGTATTACCCCAGTATTAGATCTTTTCTGGATCCTAATCCAGATGATGACATAGATGCTCCTATTGGATTGGGAAATGGGGACTCTATCTCCTCCATCAGTCAACACCTGGGACAGGTGTCCCACATAGCAGAATTTTCACACAGCCCAGTTATTCCCATACTCAATGAGAGCCTGTGTCTGTTCGATAATCCACGGAATTGTATGATCATCTGGAAACTTAGAAGATGGAGCAGAAAGATCCAATTATGAGACGAATTTATAACCGAGCGGGTTCATCGTCATTACAGTTGAATGGTGAATACTTTACTGTGACCGTCTAATAATCCGGAATATTTGATGATCCAGCACCCATCAGATATGGCAACAGCACCTGAAGAAGGACCCATTGGCTGTTCCTGACGTATTTGTTTTAGTTAATCCTTATGTTCCCTGTAAAGTACCAATTCTGGAGCATCTTCTCTTATATCTCTGTGTTGTGCTGTTCCCCTGTTATTCCTCCTAGAAATTCATTACCAATCGATCAGCTGGGAGCGTGTTCATGCATTGTCTAACCAGTGCTGAGAGGGACATGCCCCTCTGAAAACTGCAATGGAAACACCCACCAATAATACATTTCCAGGAGGAATAACAGAGGAACAACACAGAGTTATAAGAGAAGAGGCTCCAGGATTGTTTATTTCACAGGGAACACAAGGATTTACTAAAGCAGACCTATCAGGAGGGATCACGGGTCCTCTTTAATAGATCGGTACACACGGCTACCTGTCCTGTATGTGGTTACTCTCAGGGGGTTCGAGTGCCAATAGTAGGGTAAGGGCTTCTTTGCAGCCTTATTCAAGCTTTTCGTATCAGGGGTTGTCACCCAGCATTCCCTAACTCCCACATAACTATTGCTTTATTTTCCAGGGAACACAAGTACTACAATAGACACGTTAGGTGCAGGGGTCTGCAACCTCAGCTCTCCGGATGTTGGAAAACTACATCTCCCATTATGCCCACTGATATAGATTATATAAATGCATGATGGGAGTTGTAGTTTCCCAACAGCTGGAGAGCCGACGTTGCAGACCCCTGGTTAGGAGACGTCACAGTTCAATGGGATTTGAAACACATAGTTATCTTCCAAAACCAGTGCCACCCCTGTCCACAGGCTGCATTGGGTATAGCAGCTCATTCCCCTTTGCTTTAATGCAGGGGTGTCAAACTGCGGCCCTCCAGCTGTTGGGGAAAAAAAACAACCAAAAAGCCCACGGGTATAGATTATTTAAATGCATCATGGGAGTTGTAGTTTCCCAACAGCTGGAGGCCTGCAGTTTGACACGTGTGCTTTAATGGATCCAGTGGACAGGAGTGGTGTTTTTGTTTTGTTTTTCTAGACACAAGCAGCCATGCTTTTCTCATCTTCTACCCATTTAAACAAAGTAAAAACCTCTTGCGGATATTTTTCACAGTTTTACGTAGAATAGACAGCGGTCCTGACCGGAAAGCTGGACTTGGGGCATTAAGCATCTGACATTGTCTCCAGGTCAGTGCTATGATAACATGAGGTGGAGGGGGGGTTGCTTCCGGAGTATGGTAACTGTATAGGAAGCATTGCAAGGAGTTCTTGCTGCTGTGTGGGTGGGTGCACATCGAGAATAGCTATGGGTGCTGCAGGGCACACTAAGGTGCAGTGATAGAGATACATGATTGGGCTGGCATCAGGAACAAGGTTTGAGGGAACGCTGCGGGCCAGGATCGGGGAGCACAGTTGGGTTTGCAGTACTTCTGAAGAAGAGTTGCTGCAGGCAGGATGCGTGTTGTGGAGGGAGGGTGGAGAAGGATTATTGCACAGGCCGTCAACACCGATTATCTCTTTTCAGGATCCAATCTCGTTAATTTTCTGTAAAACGGTGTCATGCGATTAAAAGCTGCTTCCTCGGTAATGATGACACGCGCGACCTCGGCAGTAGGGTTGTGTGACTGAGCCTTTATTGGCAATGTGAGACTGCTCTCTGGGGAGCTCGTCTGTGCGAGGAGCACACAGGTTACATGCCGAAGGCCGTCACAGTCCGCGGCTTGTAATAACGGCTTTAGGAAAGCATCCACATGGAGACGTGGGCAGCATGGTGATGAGCACCGTTACCCTGCAGCCATGGGCTCAGACCGAGGCGAACATCTGCATGGAGTTTGTAGGTTCTTCCTGTGTTTGGTGGGTTTCCTCCCAACACTCCAAAAACATACGGATAGGTTAAAGGGGTGGCCCCATCTCATTTATAACCTATTGATAGGATATAATCTAGAAAAACCGTGTTTGGTCTGCACATCCAAAAAGTTTTTGGGAAAAAATGAGCATAGGTGCACGCTGGTGTGGCAGTAACATACAAACGCAATCCAATATCATCAGCACTACTAGCACTAAGAAACAATCAAAAAGAACATAGGAATTTTTGGAAAAGCATTTCTGCTACTTTGAATACATGGAAAATTTTGAGCTTCTTAGCTTACGTTTTTGCATAAGCCCACCTGCCATCGGCTAGTGTAGGTTCCCACCTGTATTGAGGTTGCCTTGCCGATGGCAGGGGGGCTTATACAGAACCTCAACATTTTCCATGTATTCAAAGTAGCAGAAAGGCTTTTCCAAAATTCCTATGTTCTTTTTGGTTTTCTTAGTGCCAGTAGTGTGCTGCTGATATTGGATTATATTGATAGGATATAAACATAAATGTCTGATAGGTGCAGCTCCCACCTATAGGACCCACACCTATTCTGAGAACAGTCCCATACATACAGTTTCGGCTGTACCTGGAACTCCCATAGAACAGAATGAAGAGTATTGCACAAGTGTGACCTACTATTCGTTTTGGAGGCATCTTCTCAAAATAGGTGTGGGTCCCAGAGGTGGGATCAGAAATGTATGACCTGTAAGCAACATTGTTTGTCACAACTCTCTTTAGTGCGTAGAGTATATCGAGCACCTCAATTTATGCACAAAATTGGGCTGAGAGATTCACTACTATGTAATAGGTGTACTGTCCACCCGGTGAGTCTTCTACACATGATGAGGGACTTTCCAAAATTGGAGCGATATTGAAGAAATGTTAAACGGTTCAGTATTTTCTAGCTTATTTTTGAACACCCTGGCCTCAGTGTCTTGTGATTTTTGTACAGTGGACGACCCCTTTAACAAGAGAATATCTTGCACACATGTTTATATATAGGACTGGGATTTCTCAGACCTTTCTAACTAATCTCATTGAAGAGCTAGGTTCTCGGGAGGTCATTCTTTAGGGCTGTTAGACAGGGTATTCCTGTTTTATCGATTAACTTTAAACATGTAGGCAAAAGTAAAGGAAGTCTATTACAAAATACATTGCTGTTCCGATTTTGATTGAACTCAGAGTTAAACAGCACCTACTGATGTGTTGCATGGAATACAAAAAAAAAAAAAAAAATTCACCTTTAATATCACATTACAATAAATTATATTACCAAAACCCTACGTTTACTGTTAACGTATAATACAAACAAAAAACAACATAGGATCAGGAGTCTCCTTGGCTTCCATCAATAAAGGGTAACTACCCTGATAAGGGCGACCCCAACGAGAACCTAGCTCTCTTACAAAGTCCCTTATTGATGATTTAAAAAAAAAAATCCAGTCTCTACTTATAACTTGTGGACAGGCACCAGAGCCCTCCATATTACTGGACCCCCAAGAAGAGAATCACCTGGGGATGTCTTTATACTAGTCGACATGAGGTTACCTCTCTAAAGACTCGAGTGTATGTGTGTGTATATATATATATATATATTATATATATATTATATATTTTATATATATTATATATATATATATAATATATATATATATATATATCTATATATATATTTGGCTACTTGCTGCATATTGGTGGGGATGTACCTGTGCCATTATTCTCTATTATGACAGGGTATGTTAAAATGTGATATTTTACACTGTAAAAAGATATAGATTGAATACATCGTTGAAACTATTACTCTGATGAGCTTTTGTAAACCAGAAGGGAGTTCCGTGTCGGAATATGATGGAATATAAGGATTAATATACTTAGTGTTTAGGACCAACCTGACATAGTAAGCATTATCACTGCTTTAAGTGACCAGTATAGATATATATTTTCATTGCACATGGGGATTGCTCTTTATTTGCTTTATTTCAAGTATTTAATGATGCATGACAATATTTTTTACCATCGATCAGGGCTTGCAGGAGGGCTAGGTAACCACTGGGGTCGCCCTTATTGGGGTGGTTACCCCTTATTGGTGATAGGCAGGGTGAGTCCTGTTTCTGTGGCGTTTTCTGTTTGTATTATGTTAATTTAATGTAATATTAAAGGTTAAGTATTGATGGTAGGCAGTGCAACACTTTAGTGGGTACTGTTTAACTAGGGTCCGGGTTGCCGGTATGGATGTTAGAATGCCCTATTCTGTGGCTATCTAGGGTAAATTCTTGATTGTCTTCTCTTGAAAGGTAGGAACAGATTTTATCTCCTGCTTTTGCACACAAGCTGCTCTAGTTACTGGCCACCTCTCTGCTCTAACAGGCTGCAGCAATGGCCCATAGTGATGTCACTCCCTGCTATGTTCCTTATCTGAAACATAGGAGCTAGTTTACATTATTTACTGACCAGCTGTAACTGCTTGGAGCTCTGTAGCCTTATAAATCTCCTGCATTCATGTCACTGTAACAGGATCAGCTAAAGGTGATTTGCGAATCACTTCTGTAGAAACGCCCACAGCCTGATTTTAGGAAGTGTGAATCTGAAGCTGGCTGTGGTTCTGTAAAACAGCAATGTGACACAACCTCTTTAAGAACGAGACAAATCCAGTCAAATGTAAGAGAGGGAAAAAAAAAATCTCTCTCGGCTTAAACTGAGCAGAGTTGTCGATTAGGCCCTGGAGGTGCTGTCAGGGACGTCATGTCAGGAAGGTGCGGGAGAGCCCCGTCATTTGGTTTTAAGACATTTATTGAATTGTGGCAATTCCTCGCACATACTCTGGATTCCTGTATCCTATTGCTGCTATTGATTCGTCTCTGATGCCTTAATGGCTTATCTGTCAATGCCACATTGCTTACAATCCCCGCGTCTTAAGGCAGATAACGCTGGACCAGCGATGCACGGCAGATGGGTTTTGCTGTGGCCCGGGAATCACCATGTTACTCTCCACTCGCTGCTGATACGGAGATTATCAACCCTGTTCTAAGCCTGTGCACTTGATGGAAACCTATTAGCTGTACCGAATAATGATGTTTAAAGGGCACTTCCACTTAACACCCTCAAATCGCCAGTAGATAAGTGTTGTCCTCTTCTGTCAAGTTGATTTAAAATAGCTTTTTTTTTTCACTCCATCTAGCGTGTCTTCAATGTGCTGTATCCCATGCCTGCGGACCAGAGGAGACATGTCAGCATCAACTCAGCTCGTTGGCTACCGGAACCGGGCCTGGGATTAGCTTATGGTACCAACAAAGGGGATCTGGTGATCTGTCGACCAGAGTAAGTATTGGACCGGTCTTGTCGGACTTCTAAGCTCAAGATTTGTTTGTCTTGTTCCAGGCTTATGCTAAAGGGAACGTGTCATCGGAAATAAAAGGGGTTTAGCCACAAAGTGAGGTCCTTACCTCTAATCTGCTCAGGATAGAAGATAAACAAAGCATGCAGCATCATGAATGGCTGCAGGGGTGAGGGGGGGGTGAGCAGAAAGCGAGGAAGAAGGAAGCGTCTGCAATGTTTACTCAAATAATTACATTACAACCAGTGGATTCTCTATACAGCAGACAGCCTCATACATTGCACTTTCTCCCTAGCCCCTTGCAAGCTCCTTCATGTTCCCTGACATCAGATAAGAAGTGCAAGCGCGCCAGATCAGCTCCTGTCTGTGTCCTGGTCGTGTCTAATGTAAACTTTCAGGAAACTAAGGGGGACTGAGCAATGCTGTAGCTTTTTAATCACATATATTTAGAAAAGTGATTAAATACCCATTATGCAGGATCCCACGTCAACATTACATCGTGGCAAAACCCCTTTAACCTATTGTGTCCTGATATTAAGTTTATTTTTAAGAACTTTTGATGGTGATTTTTTTTTTTTAATCGGGCCACTAAGCCTAATAATAGACTGATGCTTTTCATTCTGTAGAGATGACTTTCTCTGCAGTCTCCTCATTATTATCACAAGCAGGATTACACCAGCAGTTAACTCTTGTATATTGATAAGACAGGATAAACAGTTCACATTAGATAGTGGTTTCAGTGCACCTGCTTCACCCTGTCTGTCATTGAGCATGATCACAATGCTCTCCTGGAGAAGTCAGTGGGTCTGCTCCTGTTCACAGGATCCTATGTCCATGTAGCTGCAGTGAAACAGATCTTTAAATGCTGTTGAAACCACTCAGGAAGTATGGCTGCTCCCATAATCATACACAGACAACAGAATTAAAACATTGGAAATCAGAAAAGAAAACAATCTGCTAAGAAATTAAAAAAAATAACTATTGGTAATACAGAAGTGGGTTGATTGACCTACTAAAGGGGTATTACCGCCTATCTTAGGAAAGGGCCCACAAAAGTCTCGACTTTGAATGGAGAGCTGGTTGCACTTGCGCAGTTAGGGCGCGTCCACACGGCAGTGACAAAATATCGGTCGGATTCTGTTTTAGAATCCGGCCGGTATATTGGCGTCTTTTGGATGGTTCTGTTTGCGGATTTGCCCGTCCCCCATAACAATTGAATTGCACATCTTGTGCCTTAAACCAGGTGGAAGATTGTACATGTTAAAAAAAATTTCAGAACGCCGGCGGCTAAAGATCCGTTCAGTGTAGACTACTGAACGGATTTTGTATTAAAGTCTATGGGGACGGTTTCTGGTCTGTTTTCAAATACGAAAAACCGTCTGAAAATCCGATCAAACACCCTGCCGTGCGGATGGACCCTTACTCTCCATTCTGTTCTATGGCCGTTTTGAGCACAAGAGAGCGGAGTGTTCGGCTGTACTCATAGAACAGAATGGAGAGTCGTGCGCAAGCGCAACCAATTCTCGGGTCTCTCATAGAACAGAATGGAAAGTCGTGCGCAAGCGCAACCAATTCTCGGATCTCTCATAGAACAGAATGGAGAGTCGTGTGCAAGCGCAACCAGTTCTCGGGACTCTCATAGAACAGAACGGAGAGTCGTGCGCAAGCGCAACCAATTCTCCATTCTGAGTTGACACTTCCGGGGGCATATCCCTACTTCTGGGACCTGCACGTATCGGACTTTGATGGTATATCGTATTGATGCATAATGGGACCCCCCCCACTTAAAATCATTTATAACTCACTGGTTCCCTCTTGTTCCCATTCCAACAGTTTCTGGATCCTGTTAAGAGAGCACCTAAGTTATCCCTCTGTTTGGACCTGTGACTACTGTTACAACCATTGATTGGCTACAATGGTCACACGTCCATGACGAGAGGGACCAGAAGTTAGAAATCAGCAGTGGTCACATCAGATTATAGTAACTGGATTTTCCCCTTGATGGAATCCATATCATGGCAGATTAATAATGGGATTGATGTTTGGCAAATTCGAAAAAATGAATGAAATTATAGCCAAGTAGATTGGTGAGAGTCAAGGGCATGAGTCGCCAACCTTCTTTCTCTTCAGATGCTGCAAAAGTCCCACCATCTGGAGAAGCATGGGGGTTGTTAGTCACTGGTCCTGGACATGACTATAGTTCTGTGTCACAAAGGCATTAGCAGTGCAGTGTCAGAGGGTCCGCACCGGGTCTCTGCAACGTCGCTATGGCAGATGTTACGGATTGTAGGGTTTCTTTGGTCCTAGTTTGCGTCGCTCACCCTTACTGCTGATGGCCATTGAATAATATCCTTTGTTTTAACCGTATCACTGTCATACAGGGTAGTAAGTAAAACCTCAGATGTGCCGAGTATTTAGCTGATGCCTTCACATTGAAGTCTTTATATCTTTACTATCCCTTTAGTTCTGCCTCTTCCCTCCTGCTGAGCGATCACACAGAAGTGCTTCTCTCGTGAACTAAAATGTATTATGGAGAATTATTTCACACATAATGAATGGAGTCTGATATTAAACTTGGAGAATAAGTCGACGAACCCGGAGTCTGCTTTTGAGCCCATCATAGGAGCGTCAGTGGGTGCACGGCTTCTTAACAATAAATGGTCGTACATGATTGTGCATTGGGGTTAACGGACAGCACATATCGACGCCCGTGTCGTTCAGACCGAAACGCGTCGTGTGAGAACGACACGGGCGTCGATATGTGCTGTCCCGAGGAATAGTGGTTGTTGCCATGAAGCTGCTTTCTCTGATGCCATGTAAGTTTTTAAACATTTTGGATTAAAGGAATATATTTTTTACTGCAAGATGACTTACCGTCTTTACTACATTGCTGCAAATCTGGCGTGTTAAAAAGGATGCTGGTTTCTGTTTGATCACACAACCCCTTTTAAAGTACACCTAAAAAAAAAAAGCATGGCGTGCTCTTCTACAGTTTTCACATTCTACTTAGAAATGGATAAAAGATACAGAAAGTACATTTTTTCCACAGTGTTTCTCAGTTTGTAGGATTTTATACAGATTGCTGAAACCATCTTGTAGACATCTGGTAGAGAACCACAGTTTACTTTCTTCTCATCTCTTCTCATTTTTGTTAGGCGAAATGCCATTTATACCAAGTCGGGGAGAGTGCAACTCTTTGGTCTTTTTTTTTCTGCAGGATAAATATTGTGTTAGATCAAACTTTTACGGAAACAGTTATACCGATTTAATGGAGGGGTTTTTTTTCATTATTTTATACGGTAAATGGGAAAAGTTGTGGGTTTTTTCCTTTGTTTTTTGGGAATTTTTACTGTTTGATTTTGGTTTTTTTAAAGCTTTTTCCCCCCCTTTAAATATTAACCTGTTTAGGTCTAAAACTTTTTTGCCCATGGGTTACTATGGGCAAAAGAGTGAGTTTTAGACCTAAACAATTTCATACATGTGGCACATAGTCCCTCTCGGGCAGTGTCCCTCAACTCCAGTCCTCAGGACCCACCAACAGGTCATGTTCTCAGGATCGCCCACAGAATGCACTGACACTAATGAAATCACCGGTGCAATGCTAAGGAAAGCCAGAAAACATGACCTGTTGGTGGGTCTTGAGGACTGGAGTTGGTGACCTCTGCTCTAGGAGACTCGAACATGCTTGATTTGCTTGTACTTCCGTACAAAGGCGTCTCACTCATTAGACCTCAGACTGCCATGGCAAGTGAACAGCACCCTATGATCAGGGCCTGCAATGGTCTGTGTCCCCACTCTCATTTAGAGCCTGCGGTCAGCTTCACCATGGAATAAAAATGTTTAACTGACCGGGACCGGAGCCGTCTCTGATCCCGGCAGCCTGCGGCGGTTGTTGGCTGTATCTTAACAGCCAGCACCTGCTGTTTATGGAGGGGACTTAGCGAATTAGCCCGCTCCGTACCCCTTTAGCGCAGTTTGAATGTGCAAGTATGTCTAGTTGAGCTAAGGGTTTAAAGGGGTATCTTTATCTCAAGCATTTGACATATCCACTGCCCATAAATGCCCCATCCTCCCAAACCCTTCTGCTTCATGGTACAGAGAGCAGACTTGCACAGAAATGCTTTGTTCACACTTAAGAGAAGATAAAGCTATTTTCCTAACACATGGTCTGCTGGTGTCTTGCACCGAGATGAGATCTGGCTTTTGTTGCAGGTAATTTAACAAGAACTTGTCATGATCTAGATGCCGTCCAATCCGTAAGATGCCATGATTAAGAGTCCTCAGACCTGAAACGCGTAGGCTTTTTCTAGAATAATTGTTCTGCTTGAACTACTGTGGAATGCAACCATGATCTCAAAATATGAGAAAATAAAGACTTTTTTTATACTCACAAGAATTTGGTCTTCTGTTGGCCCCATCTCTCTGACTTGAAGCTGGTATAATTTCTCTATGTTTACAAGCCTATCCATAAGACGTTATAGAGCAGGAGGAGCTCAGCAAATATGAAATAAGTTTTTTAGGAAAATACTTAGTATAACTAGGATGTTATTCATTTAAACCTCTGCTCATTCTGGGTTTAGTAGTCCAGTGGGCTGTCCTGCTCAGTAATCACCTGCTCTCTGTATACACACTCAGTATTCACTTCAATAGGTGGAGGGAGGTAGAATAGCCCCTTTTTTATGTTCTTTGTCTCCAATTGAAAACATGGCAGAGGGGGGAGGCTCCTGCTGAAGACTGTTGCCTTAAAGCCAGAGCCTGGACAATGAGGAGGAGGAAGATGGCAGATATCCTGGGACACATATAAATACAGATTTTAATAGATCTTTTAGTATTAACTGCAATATAAAACAAAATTATGTCCAGGGAGGCGGGGCTGTCAAAGGTGTGTTCCCACTTTTTCCTGAGGATGTACCATCAATGTAAATTCCACCCTTATGCCCAGAACAGGGGCGCTCCTGATCCAACACCAGTGTTTCTCAACTCCAGTCCTCAAGACCCACCAACAGGTCATGTTTTCAGGATCTCCCACTGAATGCACTGACAATAATTTTATCACCTATGTCAGGATTAGAGATGGGCGAATCGATTCTAATGAAGCGGAATTCGTTTCGAATTTCAGGAAAACTTCGATTCTGAACGAAGTCGAAGTTTGAGGTGATTCGCGGGAACGATGCGTGCTTTTGATTGATAAAATGGCTGCATATACATTTTAATGCTATCTGCTCACAGCACATTGAATATCCAAGGGTGATCTAGGCCTGTTCCTGTTGTATTCATTTAAAGAAACAGCATTTTTACAATCCAAAATACCACTTAATTTTTGGTTGCTCATTTCTTTTGCACAATTTAGATCCAGGGGTTAATTAAGCGTTGTTCTGCTGTTGTGGTCGCTAAAAGAAACGTTCTTTTTAAACCGCCAAAGAAGAAATTTTGCCTGTAGCATAATTCATAACCGAAGGTTAATTACAAGTTTTCTGTTGTTCTGTACCGTAAAATACACACCTTTTTAAACCCACGCTACAAAGTGGTAATTTTTGGTCCCCTCATTTCTTTTGCGCAATTTAAAATCGGAGTTAATTAAGCGGCGTTCTGCTGTTGTGATCACTAAAAAAAACGTTTTTTTCACCCCCAAAGAAGCAATTTTCCCTTTGTAGCATAATTCAATCCGAAGGGTAATTAAGCCTGTTTGTCTTTATATTCAGTAAAATTACACATTGTTTTTAAACAGCACATACAATTCAATTTTTTCTGCCCATTTGTGGAGCGCAATTTATATCCAAGGGTTACCCAAGCTTCTTAGTGGGTTCATTTGGAGTCAAATACATGGTGTGTATTTATCATATACAGATATCTTCATCAAACAGAGTCTGTACATTTTAGAACAAACAGTATGTCAGACAGAGAGGTGGCAGGCTCTTCACCTGCGAGTGGCAGAGGCAAAAAACATTCCCGGGCCCCCAGGTCGCAGCACAGCAAGGGGACGTCCAGCAGGGGGTCACCCCGGTGAGGCCACAACTGCCGCTGTCATCTAGCGGCAGTGTGCTGACCAGAAAACCCAATGGTTCTTGATTGTTTAACTAGATCATCCACTTCCTCCCAGATGACATCTGACAACCCCAGCCAAGAGCCCAGTGGGAACGTCAGACACAACCCTTATTTGGGCCCATGGCCCGGGAGCGGGTCAGCGGCCCTCACTTGTCCCTCAACCCGCCTCTGTCCCACCCGGTTCCCTCAGCCAGAGATCTACTATGTGGTCTGGGCTCAGCCCCCACTATATAGAGAGAATAAAACAATTTGAGGAGGGCGTCAGCAGCTACTTGGAAAGAAAAGAAATGGGGCCAATATTCCCCTGCTTCTTGCTGTAGGCTGGCAAAGTATAGATGTGGAGAGTGGCATGGGAGGTCATGTTGTGAGGGGTCAGCCTCTGCATACCAAGACGGTGATGGGGGACAGCAGTGACGATGAAACACAAATCGGTGATGATGTAGCCGCCCCGCACTTGGGAGCCGGGTGAGGCAAGGGCTTCGTCATCATCAGGAGAAGTGGGTTTCAGCTTGCGCGTCGGCAGCAGGGGCAGCCAGCAAGTGGGTCGTGTGGCGTGAGTCAGCAGAATAGCAGCAGTGTGAGGGTCGGGACAAGCGGCCACGGGGTAAAAAATCCGCTTCGCGGGCCCCAAGAAAGTAGCGGCACAGGGGCTCAGCGAGGCCAGCGGCGGCAGTAGTCACTCAGTGCGGAGCGTTGGCGGTAAAATCAGCTACTCGACGGTGTGGCAGTTTTTTGCTAAGACCCCGGGAGGACCCGAATATGGGTATATGTAGAATCTATGGGCAGAAAGTGGAAGCGTGGCCAGGGAGCTAACGTTGGCCCCACGGCCCTGCGTCAACACATGCAGCGTCACCATCCGGTGGCCTGGGGGGAAACGTGGCTCAGATGTGGTGGTCCATCCTGCCGCCGCAGCAGCAGCAGCTCCCCCGTGGCACGCATGCCATTGCAGCCGTCAAGGCTCCCCCCACCTCTGCAGAAGGGAGCTGTTTCTCTTTTTATTCATCTGCCGGTCCAGTTGCTCCTGTTCCTCGCTACTCTGGTGCCAGCAGTCGTTCAGCGAGGCGTTGCAAAGAGACAAAAAGTATGTGTCAACCATCCTAAGGTGCAGAAGCTGACCGTGCTCCTGTCCAAGTTGTTGGTATTGCAGTCCCTCCCTTCCAAATGGTGGACTCTGCACCATTCAGAGAACTAATGGCTTGTGCCGAGCCGAGATGGAGAGTTGCAAGCCGTAATTTTTTCCAAAAAGGAAAGTCCCACACTTTCATAAATAGTAGAAACAGAAGGGGGCCAGTCCTTGACTTATCATTTTTGTTCCAAGGTGCAGGGCAGCGGGGAGTCTGGGCTGAAAACTACGGTCGGGGCCCAGTCATGCCCTTTTCGGCCCATGGGTGAATGTCTTCCACCCCGGAACCCAAACAACTTGGACAGGAGACCCGTTTCTCCTCCATTTCAAATGTGCCCTGCCCAATGTCCCCCCCCCTCCTCCACCACCCCCATCCCCACCATCTCACCCTCAACGTACTGCTATCAACCACTGTTAGGGAAACAGCGGTGTACACGTTCACACCTGGCTTGCCTCGGTAAACGAATCCAAGGGGGGGAACTGCTCCGGTCAAGCAGCAAGAAAACGATGTGTGGCTTTTCCGCGCCAATTTAAATGGGAACCATGGTGACTGACAAGGGGGTAACAGGGTGCCCGCGTGCCCCGGGGAGGGATGGTCCATGCGCCGCATGGCGCACGGGTTCTTTGGGTTGGGAAAAAGGTTTCCTAAAGTCTTCCCCCGATTTCAGAAATTCTGAAAATGGCCAGAAATGTCATGCATTTCACCCTTTCTACAAAGCCAGGAACACCTCCCGAGTTGCGCGGCAGAACGGTTTCCCCCCCAAACACTCGATTGCGATGTTTCCACCCTTTGGGAATTTCCCACCTGCACATTTTGGGACCGACGTTGAACAGAGAAAGGCCTTTAACGTTTTTTTGATGACCCAAGGCGGACGGGGAAAATCCCTGTGTAACTTTGATGTCAGCCAGGGGCAGTAATGCGTAAACCCCTGCCGTTTTTTGGGCCTTTTCGGGGGAGGTGAGTTTTTTGTCAGTCCCCAGGACTACGAGATGAATAAGCTTTCCCATGCTTCATGCCCGGGAAAGATGCAAAAAATTCTTTTGGGGCGGGGGGACTGGAGAGTGGGGACTACATCCGTGGCCAATGGCCCCGGTGGGGATGAAAGGGAGGAGGGGGAGGAATTGAGCAGAAGCATTGTCTGGTGAAAGAGTGGATTTTCTACCCGGTGACGGGAGACGAGGGAGGAGCAGCTGGAGGAGGTAGATGGGTGAGGAAGCGGGGCAGATGCCCCGCAAAAACCCGTGGCAGTTACAGTGGAGAGGAGGCAGGGACCCCCTGGAGTCACTTTGAAAAGGCCCGCAGCATGCTGATTTGCCGGGCCCTAGTGACAGCCAAATAGTCGCTCCGGCGAGGGGAGATTCGGCTCCCCACCCATTGGCCCTCGCTCCCGGTCCAAAAGGGGGACCCTTTTTTTCCAGTATTGAGAGGGAGGACAAACTCAAAAACTAGGGGGAAATCCTCCGTATCAGTTGGCCGCGGGCCCTATGTGCGGCATCGTCCCCCCTGCAGGTCTCCCGGGGGTTTTTTCGCGCTCACGTATACGCCCGGGGGTGCTGGGGAAGGGGGGGGGGTAGGAGCAGTACCCGCTCCATCGCAGCACCCTAAATCTGGAGCACTGTTAAGCGCTTCCCTTTACCCCCCTAGTGGGGAAGGGCGTCGCCCCGAGCAGAGCCTGGAGCAGGGCCCTGAACCCAAAAGGGGGTGGCCTTCTTGGGCAGCACCCCTGCCACCCAGTTAGAAATTTTCCGCTGGATATGGGCAGCCAAAATGGATGTGTGGGCCCCAACTTTAAAGATTTGCTGGAGAAGCTGTCCTGCCCGGAGTAGTGTGGCTCGGCGGGTTTCAGTGGGGCGGGGGGCCCTCGTTACCCCACGGAGAACCCCCTTTCCAGGGAAATGTGGGAAGACTGACCTTTGTCAAGATGAAACGGGGGATCGGGCCCGGATTTCCACACACCAAAGTTAGGGTCAACTAAAATCGCCATGACCCTACCCCAAAAGTGAGAAATGAGTCTGGGTTCAAACTACCTGCTCACGATTATGCAATTATGCCATCTGCTCATAGGATATCTTTATCCAATAATATTTATTTAATATATATTAGGCAATAACAGAGTGTAATGTTGCAAACTTCTTAAAAGAGAAAGTCTTAATGACACTATGTCAAAACCTGCAATCCATGATACAGTCCTGGGGTTCCGAGCCCCGAGTCCAGGTGGAATCATGCGGACGCCGGTATCTCGTGCTTTCGGTGTCTCTCAAAGCATCTCAGAGCTGACCTGCCGACAGCTGGCTGTTGATTCGTCCGCGCACCTCTCACGCGGTCACGCGACGTTTCGGGGGTCACGCTTCGGGGGTTTCTCGCTCGAGAAAGGGGGCGTGACCCCCGAAACGTCGCGTGACCGCGTGAGAGGTGCGCGGACGAATCAACAGCCAGCTGTCGGCAGGTCAGCTCTGAGATGCTTTGAGAGACACCGAAAGCACGAGATACCGGCGTCCGCATGATTCCACCTGGACTCGGGGCTCGGAACCCAGGACTGTATCATGGATTGCAGGTTTTGACATAGTGTCATTAAGACTTTCTCTTTTAAGAGAGTTGCAACATTACACTCTGTGTGTTATTGCCTAATATATATTAAATAAATATTATTGGGATAAAGATATTCCTATGAGCAGATGGCATAATTGCATAATCGTGAATGGGTATTTAGCAGGTGGGGACCTGCATATGCCGCTGCTAAAACTGCAACCAGTATCTAAGCCTACGATAAATTCAAACTACCTGCCTCAGCCACTATTCTGATGCTGCCACCTGCCTGATGCCACACATCTGCTGCCAGTTTCTCCCATCTGCCACCAACCATCTTTACCAGGGACTGGTATTGCCACCCACCTCCACACTCTGTCATTGTGCCACTGTGTGACCTCTTGGTGCTGCTGTGGCTGCTGCCGTGACCTCCACTCTGTGTCATTGTGCCACTGTCTGACCTCATGATGCTGCTGTGGCTGCTGCCGTGACCTACACACTCTGTCATTGTGCCACTCTGTGGCCTACCACTGTTTTGCCACCTCCAGAATGTATTTGTGCCAATGTCTGACCTCATGCTGCTGCTGTGGCTGCGGGCCGTGACCTCCACTCTGTGTCATTGTGCCACTGTCTGACCTCATGCTGCTGCTGAGGCTGCTGACGAGACCTACACACTCTGTCATTGTGCACTCTGGGGCCCCTACTCCTGTTTTTTGCCACCTCCAGAATGGTCATTGTGCCACTGTCTGACCTCATGCTGCTGCTGTGGCTGCTCCCGTGACCTACGCACTGTGTCATTGTGCCACTGTCTGACCTCTGCTGCTGCTGTGGCCTGCTGCTGTGACCTACACACTTTGTCATTGTCCCACTGTTGACCTCATGCTGCTGGCTGTGGCTGTTGCCGTAAACCTACACACTGTGTCTTGTGCCACTGTCTGACCTCATGCTGTTGCTCCTGCCATCACCTCCACTCTGTCATTGTCCCACTCTGTGGCCTATTACTGTTTTTGCCACCTCCAGAATGTCATTGTGCCACTGTCTGACCTCATGCTGCTGCTGTGGCTGCTGTCGTGACCTCCACACTCTGTCACTAATGTTGCCACCTGAGCTCTCAGCTTGTTTTTTTCCAGCTTTCGCTGGCATGACTTTATCAGGCTACATTCCCCCTTCAGTTTTTTGGTTAGTTTTGCCCTCTTAATTGCCCAGGGAATTTTATAGTGAAGCGATTCTAAGAGTGGCGGCAGTCATCTGCGTGTCATACTAAAACACAACATTGTATGAAGACCAAACCAAGCTCCCTCTGCATATTTAAGCATGACACAACGCTCTACTGCAGCCGGCAGGCTCTGTGCAGCCTGGAAATAGCTGTTTTTTTAACGTGATTAGTCCCGAAGCTATTCGGACCGAAACAAATTTTGTTGGAAAATTCGGCGAAGTCACCGAATCGAATTTTTGCGAATTTCGCCCATCTCTAGTCGGGATCTCCCACAGAATGCACTGACAGTAATTATATCACCTTTGTCAGGATCTCCCACAGAATGCACTGACAGTAATTATATCACCTGTGCAGAATGCTGAGGAAATCCTGAAAACATGACCTGTTGGTGGGTCTGGAGGACTGGAGTTGAGAAACGCTGTCCTCCACCAAAGCTAGCAAGCTGGGTGGTGATTAGTCACGTCTGTGGCTCTCTCCTTTCACTTTTCTGGAGACTTGGAAACCGCTTTACCCTCACCCCTTGGGACCCATGGGACCCATGTTGATCATATATGTACGGCATATATGGCAAATATGTGTCTTGAAGATAATGGCCTTCATACTTGCATGGTAAGCTTAGAAGAGGATGTAATTCTACATAGTTGAGCCCATTAGGATGGGTGCTGTAACAGCATCTGCAGGAGACCAAGGTGGCAAGTGTTGGCACAAGCCTGAGGGGCAAATAAATCCACGGATCACAATTCTTTGGAACAGAGTTCACTTTTAAGAGTCGGGGTTTTGGGGGTTTTTGTAAATGGCTGCTTATGATGTCTGTAGTCCGCAGGCAGGAAAACCCCTACAATCTCTTCCTTCCCCCCTTCTGTCAAGGCATTGAGCAGTCAGCAAGGATTTTGGCCCCCGGATATCGGCTGTTTCTCTTGGAGAATCCTATTGATCCTCGGAGAAACCGTGAGAATGGCACTATGAGCGCATATGTAGGTAAAAATTTTTTCTAGTTTATGTGATTTCCTCTAATTCGGGAATCGTCATTTTAGCACCATTAGCCTATTACTCCCTGTGGTTATTGATCTCTCGATCAATATCCCTGATTAACAAGAACCCTTCAGATGCAAGTGGCTTCCAGAGCACATAGAGCAAGAAGTAATTTGGTGAAAAGTATACATCGGAATAGATACAGTACAGTGGGGAGGTGCAGGGTGATCACTGGGGATGTCCCAGTCCCGATGGGTTTGTAATGGTTGGAAATAGCATTGCATGTGTTCATGAAGCTTGGTGCCGTAGACTGTTGCCTGCATATTCAATGATCAAACTGGGCACTGTGTTAGGCCATGTTCACACGGCTTAAAATGGGCCGTATTTCGGTCCGTAATTACGCGCCGGAGTGCGCTAATTACGGGCTGACATATGTCCCAGTCATTACGGTAATCCACAGTTCTCATAGAGAACTATGGATTACGTTCCCTTACCCTGCTCGGCGAATCCGCCGCGGGGGAGATAAGTGACATGTGAAGTACCAGCGGCGTATACGTGCCGCGGGTAATGCAAGTCTATGGGCCGGCGAAGTGCCGGGCCCCCGCTCACGCCCCGTCCCCGGCCACACGGCGTAATTGCGGGGCGTAATTACGTCCCGCAGTTAAGCCGTGTGAACATAGCCTTATGGTGACCAGGTTATAGCCCCCAAGAAACAATCATCTGGTGCATATTTTCCTTTTTACCCTCTTCCATGACCCTTTGGACCGTTGCCCACCCACGTGCTGGCTTACAATGCTGTTCCTCTATTAAGGGGGTCCTGCACAGGTTCAATAGCTTGAAGGGGTTGTTCAGTTTGGAAAACCTAATTTCCCTCTTAGGAAGTTCTGAGTTAAACAGGGACCGCTAAGATCCTCATCTATTGCCCCAAGTAGAGCTTGGTTAAATGGAGCATCTCTCCCTATCTCGATATATCTCCAGTTCCTTCTCTTTCTTTAGATCTCAATTTCGATCTTTCCCTCTCAATCTCTTGTGCCAAATAGAGCATGGTTAAAAAGAGCGTGCCATTAAGCAACTGGCACCTGGCAAGGCTCCTGGACCTGACTGGTTCACAGGCGACTTCTTTAAAGTCATGGTGGAACCTCTCGCTCCAGTTCTACATGACTACTTTAATGATATCCTGAAAAATGGACAGATAAGACAGGAGTCCAGGAATGCACATATTAAAGTGATTCCCAAGAAAGGAAGAGATCCTACCCACCCAGCTTCATATAGGCCAATCTCATTAATTGATGTTGATCAAAAACTCCTTTCTAAGATTATGGCGGACAGGATGGCAACATTTCTGCCACAACAGATCGCGCCCTCTCAGAAGGGATTTATCAAAGGGAGGTCCTCGGTTGGAAACCTTAGAAAGGTGCTAGCGGTGCTCGAGAAGGTTAAATGGGAGTCCCCCCCCCCCCCCTCGGACACCCTGTCACTGTGGCAGTTGATGCCGAAAAAGCTTTTGACAACGTCCCGGGGGGGGGGTGGCCCTTTCTGGTCCTAGACAGGGGTGGGGTTCAAAGGGAATTTTAGGACCTTTCCTCTCAGCGATCTACACTAACCCGACTGCCAGGTTTAAAACCCCCTGGTTCCCCTCCCGCCCTCTTCCGCTTGCCAAGGGCACTCGTCAGGGTTGCCCGCTTTCCCCCCTCCTCTTTGATATAGCCATAGAACCCTTGGCCCGCCACCTGGAGGCTTCGAAGCTCTTTGAGGGGATCAAGGTAGGAAAGTTAGAGGTCAAGACAGCGTTATTCGCAGATGACCTGCTTCTGTTCTTGTCCAAAACCCTTTGGGAAAAATTTACCAAAAGGGATTTTCCTTCTTGAGGAGCTTCGGATTTTTTCTCGGGGTACAAGGTGAACCCCTCAAAGAGCGAATTATTGGAACTTCGCTCCTCCCTACCAAAACGAACGTGGGACTCAATGGGTCTCAATTTATTCCCAGCCGATAAATATATCACATATCTGGGGATCAAGATAGGAATGAAACCTGAAACCCTATGTAACTTAAATTCCCCCCCCCCTAATTAAACAGATCTCTGACACCCTGAGCAGATGGCAG